>JAVQJD010069232.1:0-10081 GCA_036023655.1 Nannoperca australis
AAGGGTGCTTCTACTCAATACTGAGCAAAGGGTCTGAATACTTATGACCATGTGATATTTCAGTTTTTCTTTTTTAATAAATTTGCAAAAATTTCTACATTTCAGTTTTTTTCTGTCAAGATGGGCTGCTGAGTGTGCATTAATGAGAAATAAAATGAACCTTTTCGATTTTAGCAAATGGCTGCAGTAAAACAAAGAGTGAAAAATTTAAAGGGGTCTGAATACTTTCCGTACCCACTGTACACACACACTTTTCCTCTGTTGTAATTTGTATAGTTGTTTGTTATATTTGCTGTATATGTATTTTGAGGTTGTGTAAAAATAAAAAAGATCATAGATGAGACAAGTTGTTCTTGTCAATGAAATCGCTCACCTGAAGAAAGAAACAAGAAACACATTCATTCATTTTCCAGTGTTGATTCCCTTGAAAATTGAATAATTACTGTGTTGTTGTTGTCATCTTCCATCTTTCTTGATGATATAATAATAAGAGTAGATTGTATGCAGACCAAAATGACAGTTGCCATGTTTGGTTGTAAGCTCTCAAATTCTTTTTATGTTTGTAAATATTAAATTTAGTTTTATAAAGTAATTACATTGTAAATAAACCCCCAACTTATTAGAAGGAAAAGAAAGACCATTAGAGATAAAAGAGGAATTTCACTGATGTTTAGTTTGTTACTTTTAGGATTCATGTAAATATATGTGAACAACAATAATGAATAATTCATGTGTGTGGTTGTGTGTGTGTTATCCTAAGCCTAGTGGCTAATAATAATCTGTAGGTACAGACAGTGTAACAAATCAACATTGAATATGTATGCCAACACACACACACACACACACACACACACACTCCTGTTGGTGTCAGTCACTCATTTGTTTGGGATTTGTCAGATTTAATTCAGAAACATTAATCTGCTACAAGACAAACTGCAAACGTAAAGTCTGCAGGAAGTACAGGTGATGTGTCTCACCTGAGTCTGCTGATTGGTCAGGGCTAAGTTTCCTTTGGAGTAAGAAAACTCTGTGTTGTAGTGAAGAGGAAAACACCCACATTCTCTCTACAAGTGCAAAGTCAAAGAAGATTTGACTCTCTCAGCCCTCTGGATATCATTTAACTTCTTCTGAGTAAATGTTCCATCAAGGAACAAGGTTGTATTTGCTCTGATTGACAGGTGTGTCAGCCTATCACAATCATGTGATTGTTGTTGTTTCTTCATTCTAAACCTCAGCTCCACCTAGGCTCCAGCTGAAAAATAGTTACGTACATAGTGCGTTTACCATTGTGTAGTGTTGTCTAGTGAGAATACTGTATACCTGTAGCCTAAATACTGGACTCACACAGAAAAAAGTTGTGTGGTTACGGAGATTTTGATTAATGTAAATAAATGAATACACAGTATAGTACTGTGAAATAGTATACAGTACTGTACTGTTGACAAACACTGTAAATTACTATGCATGTCACAGGCATTTTTTACAGCATGATGGATAAACTCTTGCACACTGTCCATAATAACTTTATTTTTATAAAGCGACTTTCATTCATTGACCTCAAGATTTTATCATGACTGACATACTGCTCATGTCAATTTGTGTATATGTCATCAGTTATAGAGACAGAGTGCAACGTGTCATACTCTGAAAACCACACCCACCAGAGGGGGAAACAGTTGGCGCCACAATGTGCAATCGATGGCTGACACGCTAACAAAATGTCCGTAGCTAGCTAAAAACCGTAAATTTTAGCATGTCAGAGGATTATTTTAGCACCCTATGCCTACCAGAGAGAACAAACTCAATATTGTGGGACTATCAGAGTCCTTTCTCTACTGTAGTTACTATAGTTAGCTAAGGCACTCAAACATAATACTGCATAGCTTTTTGATAAAGCCACATTCCACTACACAAGTTGCATACTGTTAACACGTGTTAGCTTAACCAACAGCTATATAGTTAGCCTAAAACTGACAATTGTTTGCTAGCAGACCCAAGTGATGAGGAGGCACCTTCACGCAATACAAAGTCACTGGAGAGCGATCAATTGTCCCCCCCCCCAGTGTGGGCAGGACTTAAATGCGCTCTGTCTCTATTAATGGCATGATTGCGTGTGATTGGTGTTTGTGGCTTTACTCTTTTTCTGATTGGTTGTTGCGGCCTGTGGCTCACATATATATATGAGTTTGGTGCCTGACGAAGGTCAATGACTGAAAATGTTGCTCTGTCACTAAGTTTAGTCCTGACACTGTGCAGACTTGTTTCATGTGCACGGTCTACCTGATGGCGGTTTTTGGAAATATGACTCACGATTTTCCGTCTCAGTATGATTCAACTTTTTCCCCTGGTGTAGTGTTAAAAAAAGCACCGTAATGTCGAATTGCAATGCTTGTAGAATCGCAATGCATATCTAATTGGCACCACTGCCGTCGGCAGTGTCATGATAGTATGGGGTCGGGAGATCGTCACATCGTCGCAGCCCTGAAACACCAGTCTGGTCCTGTTGTCAGTTGTATTGTAAGTGATGTGGTTGCTCTGACCTCATTAATGATGATGAGCAAATATTTTTCGGGTTTTCGCCTGAAGTTTTTTTCTAAATATCATTTTCAACCTTGACTGACTAATCGCAGCTTAGTGGGCTGAGCGGCTAAATGGTGACCTTTGACCTCCAGAGCGAAACACACGAAAACGGTTTGACATTCACTGATTTTCATAATCAATATTGAAAAAACAGAATGTACAGAATGTACTAAATGTTTAAAAAGATGTACATTAAAGAATAAAAAGGACAACAGTGAAAGTCAGGCTGTAGAAATTTTACAGACGTCAGCTAACAACGTGGGACAGCTGCGGTAAAGAACTGATTCTGACCTCCAGTTTGAAGATAAAACAACATGTGAGGCGTTAGTATTTTTAGATGAGCTGCGACCACGACTCTGGATGAAATTAGTTTATGGCTCCGTGAACGGGCCCCCCCCCCCCCACACACACACACACTCAGAGCCTGCCCTGCACCGCTGGCCTCGTCCTGAGCGTGGCTCTGATCAGATCTGATCAGTTTCCGCTCAGCTTGCTCTCTCACAGCGTGAACACAAAGAGGCAGCAGCATAAATTTCTTCGCCGTGTTTTTCTCTGTAATGTCATGCAGCATAGCAGCTGCAGGGCTTTTTCTTCCAACATCCGTCCGCCCGACTGTCTGACCACGGTTCCAGTCCCAGATGAGCAGGTCGCAAGATGAACGTCAAGAGGTTTTGTCAAAATTAAGCTCAAATCAACTTGCATTGACATCAACGGCAACACATAATGGTGCATTAAAACCACAGAGTTTCAACCATAAAAGGCATCTGGTGAAAGCAAATATTCATCTTTTTAAAGACTAGCTAACAGCTACAGGCTTGACTCTTTGGATGAAGAACGTCAGTTTTCATGTGAACAAACGAGTCCAACACCCAAGGTGTCTTTGTGGAGCGACTGTGCCATTATTAGGCTACAGTTTGAACAATCACTGAGCTTCACCAGTCTCAGAGACAGCAGGCTCCACTGCGGCCATAAAGACATTTGCCTTCAGATGTGTCGCTGTACAAGCTACAACATTTCAAGCACAGCCATAAGTAACTTTATTTTATTTAATTAATTAAATAATTAACTGAGGCCATCTGCTCAAACTGTACCTTTTAAGTAATAAGTAGTGGTAGTAGTATCTCTGATATAATAAAACAACACTATCTACATTAATTTAAGATATTAATCTGTTTAATACATATTTAATATATCATCAGTATTCACCTGTACATTTGTTTATCTTTCTACATTGCACACTTTATAACTGCTTGTTGTTTAAACAGTACCTAATGTGACTCATTCTACTGTACACGATGTCTGTAGTCTATCAAGGACATCCCCTCTGCCATGCTACTCACTGGGTTACTGTTCGTTGTGCACATGCATTCACAGATTGCATTCTGCTCATCTTGTGCACACACAGTCACATTGCTTCTGCCATACTGTCCCCCTGATGTCCTCTTCATAGAGTTCTGCAGGAATGAATCCTAAAAGCCAGACATAAGTCAGCATGTTTGCACCTCTGGTCTGGAAGTTAGTGGGTTTCCTAAATGGGTTAGTAAACACCTCACCCAAGTGCATTTTGAACAGTTTTAACGTTTACTTTTGGCAATAGCATTTATGCTAGTGGTGTTCATTTGTGACAATTATTACAAACATTAGTATTTTTTTTACTTTTAAGCACACTTTACACTTCCATTTTATGCACATAACTACAGTGATTGTGCGTCAGGCTCTCTGAGCTTCTGAATGCTGGTGACCTACACTCAATAATGTGTCTGAACACATCCTGACAGAAGACTAAAGCTGCTGCTACGCCTCCTTTGTAGACACAGTGTTAACTGTCATTTATGTTAAGTTCATAAATGTACAAACAAAATGTTGCGTCTGTATAATCCAGGTACAACCCCAAAGAAGTTAACTTTCTGGTTCCCTACTTTTATTCCCTTTGTTCCTTGTTCTTCCTCTTCTTCACTTGTTTCTTGAATTCTTTCTCATTCTCACCATATTTAATCTTCCTTTCCTTATGTATTTTTCTCTTCTACTCCCCCTTCTTCATTTCCTTTATTTTCTTCTTTTCTTTTCTTCTGTCTTTACTCCTTCTCCCATCTTTCATATTCCTCCTTCTGCTGGCCTTCCTTCCCATTGGTCTTATTTCTTTCGTAGTACTTTTAACACTCCCTCTGTTCCTCATCCCTTTTCTTTCCTATCAGAGGCTCCTGGTGGTCAGAGGCCCCTAGTGGCCCCATTGTTCTGGCCTCCACTTGCTGCTGCTGGTTTAGTGCCTTGCTCCAGAGCTCCTCTCTGCTACTGTTGGTGGTTCTACTCCTTCACTTTCCTTCTGTTTCCACCTCACAAGTTTCCAGCCGGTGTTTGGCTCGGCTGCGTGGATTTATTTAGTGTCTGCAGATTGATCACACTGGTTTGTATTTAACCTACTTAGGCAGAGAGTGAGCGCGCTAAGCTGAGCCCCCTGCAGGAATTAACATTTCCAACTGTCAAGACGAATTAACCGGCACTAATACCACTTTCATCCCTCGCTGGGTTCCTTCAGTGGAGTGACTCACAGCTCTGTAACGCAGAACAGGAGGATGTTGGAGCATTTCTGAGAGTGATTCTTTAAAACATCCGTGTTGATTAGACTCTGATCTGCTCCCAGGGGCTTCCAGAGGAAACGCAAAGCATCAGCGTTTGAGTTTTAAAACAATCATTTAGGAAATAACATTTATTAATCTGAAATGTCCAGGACGTAAAAGTATTATTTTCAGAATGACACCTTTGATCATTCAAGATACATCTGGTCATTACCTGCAAGTGGTCCCGAAAGATGATTTCTTGGTTTTTATTTTATATCTTCTGTACACAAATATTAGGTCAGTATATTTCATTATCTTGTACATTTGACACATTAGGTCCATGTCTAGTGCGCACAAGTTATTATCTTGTACACATGAGGTATTAACCTGCATGCACAAAATATTAGAGCCATATCTTGTGTTGGTTTCACTGTTCTTGTGCTAAAGATTAAAAAAAAAACATATTTTAGGCTAAGAATTTTCCACAGTGAAGAAACCGTGCTAGAGAAGAAATTTGTCCATCCTATCAAGGAATTTCTGTCTATATTTGAGTGCCAAAACGTTTCTTTTCTTAAAAGAAGTGGAAAAAGTGTATTTCAACCTGTTTCTAATAAAACTCTGTGTCTGTATCCTGAAGCTACTAAAGCTACTAAAGGCGCCCAGTGGCACTACAGGAGAAAGTTAAGATAAGCTCAACTTAATGTCTCTGACGCATGAGAACGACCAGCAGCAGCAACTGAAACAGACTTGTTTCCTCCGCTCCACAAAAGGACAACAATGCCAATCTGTCTATGTTTTATTACACAACTTCAACAACACAAAGCGATTCAGCAGGAAATTAAAAACGTCTTCATTTGTAGTAAGAGTTACTGTCCAGTAGAAGCAGTCTGTAAAAAAGGAACCGTCTACTACTTTGGATCTGTGTGAACACAACATTAGTCTTCTTTTCAGCTATTTTTAAAAAACTAATAGGGCTAGCAGTTTCATCTCTGTGCATCCAGGACATGTTGAGTTTAGCTTAGACGGGAAAAGGGGGATAAATTGCTAGCCTTGCTCCATCAAAAGGTTTTGCATTCTATTTTTGTATTACAATTTGTATAAAACAGATTTAATTCTCTAACAAAATGAAGCCAACTTCATTTTACAGTCATCAGACTGATGTGAAATGAAGGTTTGCTTTAATTTAAATGTGGAAAAAGGCTTTTTGATGTTCAATATGTATGAGGACAGAATGAAAGGGATTGAACAGAGAGGATCTTTGTCTTTTTGCGTCTTTAATCAGAATCCAACCTCAGTATCACCAGGCTGATTCTGTTACTTTCAGTTATTCTGGGTTGTACTAGTTTTTACTGTTTTTCTGTCCTCTGGGGGATTAAAGGTTAGAACCCCCCCACACACACACACACACAGGCCAGAGACATGCTGTGGGGGAAACATTAAGATTAAAAAACAAATTAAACGTTAAAAACTAGTTTAATTACAGAGACACAGCCACCCCACACAACCACCCTATTTTCATCAAACTGTGTAAAATTTAAATAAGCTCCTCTCTCTCTTCTAAATCCAGGAAAAAAACATGAATTATAGATGAGCGTGAAGAGGATTAATTATAGCGCAGTAAAACCTGTAGCTAATGTGCCGCGTTCAGACCGACACTAATGCTAATGACAGAGACAGAAACCTCGTATCTCCACACAAGAGAGTCTGCTAATATTTTCAGTTTTCTCTTCAGGGATTCAACGTGACCTCACTGCCCATAGAACAGACTTTTATTTTACATTTTTATTATTAGACTTTATGGGCACCAGTGTCTTCAGTTCCCTTCCATGTGAGAACCAGCATAAATGTAATATTTTATTTTCACCTAAGAGAAAAGTACAGTTTAGGTGTCTGATTCTCCTTTGAATTACGCATTTGCCTCTCAAACACTCAAGCAAACCATAATACAACATGTGAACAAGGCTGATTCTAATGAAGTGAATCAGTGAAGGCATGGACAGACGTATTTGTCCAAAATAACATTTGGGTACATTTGATCACCACCTGTTGAATTTGAACATTTCAATATTATCAGGTAACAACATGTAAAGCTCATTCAGTTCACTTACATGTTAGGTAGTCCTATAGGCAGCGCCATATATGGGCATAGATCATAGAGCCGCCTATGAAAATAGACGCTGAGCGCTCTGGTGCATAATGACATGCTAACATGAGCTAATGTGTCATAACTCTTATCAATATCTCGAGATCCCGTGGGTCAACATGGACATACATGGGGCTTACTGTAATTCATTCCCTTAGACAGTAATGAGCAGAAAATGGCTGGAATCGTCTCAGAATGACGAGGAGACATTGGAGAAGTCAGAACTAGTGTTTTATGTGACTACACACAACCTTTGTTTACAAACACAGCAAAGAAAACACGCTTTGTAGTCGTGAAGGTTCAAAGGGAAGTTTGTTGTTGTTGTTGTTGGACAGATAACTTGGCTTGTTTTGATCGTACCTTGATGAGAGTTGTACTGTTAGAATCCGTGGAGTCTCGGTGTTAATTCGGCGCGGTGTTTATGTGTCTCTCATGAACGGATCGGTCTTGGGACCACCGTGACTGCGGGCGTGCACCGGGCTCAGTCGGAGGACGCTCTCTACTACACGATCGTTCTATTGACAGTAGTTCTGTGTGTTTCTGTCACGTAGACCTACATACACTGTATTACTAGTCAAGTTTCTACTGGTTAAAACGTTTTGTCACATGATGTAATGTCGTACATGCTCCGCCCTCTAATGGGCTTCGCTATTGGTTAAACCCAAGGCGAAGGCCGCAGGGATGAGCAGTGGAACCCGAGCAGGTTCGATCATTGGCTAGATGTATGTGTCACTGTATGGTAACACATGCATCTAGCAGGACCGATCGGGTTTCACTGCCGAGGCGACCCGCACCAGCCTGCCCTGACCACTACCTGGACCCTGGAGTCACTTGGACCCCGCCGCCGTATCACTTGCCGGCGCCAGCACCTGTGCACCGAGCACAGAATGCGCCACTGACCCCGGAGTCATATCCCGGAGATAAGACTGCACAAAAGTAGATGCAGACGACCACGAGGCCGCAAGACAGATGTCTGTCACTGAGACGCCTCGGCCTAGTCATAGCATTTGTTTAGCTTTAGACTTAGAGATACACAAGTGATTTCACACAAATTTCACACGTTTACAATCTAAACACAACACTGGCAGTCTGGATGTTGCAGCTAGGGGGCTCAAGCATGAAACAACAAGAGAGGGCTGAGACCTTCTGTTTGAATTCATTTCCACTCAAAACAACCACAGCTGAGCATCTTGACGAAGCTCCAGCTGAACATGTCTGTATGGATGGATGTATTTGCATGGGCTTGTTTATGACACTTCGTCACCTCTTCATTCACCCAGGAATGCAACTGAAAACTTACTTTATATACTAACTAGTGATGTGTTGATCATGAGCGAATTGTTCATTTTGAAGTAGTAACGAGTCACCTCAGAGAGAAATTCGTTCATTTTATTATTTAATAATATTGCATGAGTTTTGTTTATCTCATGTGACAGGCAGCTGACTGGTTTAGGTCAAATTAATTACTTTAAAAAAAGAGTAGTTCATTTTACTAAATGAGATTTAAGGAACAATTTCAAAGAGGATTTTGGTGTGTGTAGGTGGGTCTTGTCCCTGTGTGTTCCTCTTCCCTCCTCTTGCCTGAACCTCAAAACTTTGTTTTGCACTAGTCTTCGTTGCTCAGCTGTATATTGCTTGATTTTCCTCTAACTTGCTTTGTCCTCACTGCCTTCAGCTCGCTCAGGGTCCAGCTCCGTCTTCCAGTCTGCCTGGTCATCCATTCCCTTCTCTGGACGGTTCACTCACCTGGAAACAGCCTTCCCACCGGTCATCCCGGCGTCCACCCTCCTCCACCTGGTCCCTGTCTTCCCGGTTCCGATCCTCCTTCCCCTTTGCTTTGGTGTGTAATATAAACGCTGCTTTCTCCACTCCGCCGTGCCTCTGTCTGCATTTGGGCCCACGCTAGCGATCATAACAACTATGTCATTCAAATGAACTGTTTATGCCATCACTAATAGTAAAATCATGGAAATGCTCTGATTAGCTCTTTATAACCCTCTGGAGGACTGACGATTGTTACCTCCAAAAAAGCACAAATTGAGTATGTTCCCTGGAGTCGCACGTGTGTCCTGGCTGGGCCAGACATGGTGATTTGTGTACATCATGCACTTGTGTGGACCATATAACCAAGCCCCCAGGAAGTGCGCCAGGCTTTGAAACCAATTTGACAGTGGCCAAACCATCTAAATACAACTTCCGGGTTTGTCACATGATGCACACTGATGCAAAAATAGTTTTCCCCATAGACTTACATTGTGAAAGAGATGTCTGTGAATCAGTGGATCATTTTTCATCAGTTCATCATTATGTCCTAATAGTTGTAATCTTCACCAATACCAGATCCAGAGTTATAGAGTCACTGTGATTCATGTGAGTGAGCCTGAGGCTGAGCGGTTGGGAGGCGGGACTAAAGATCCTGCCTCCAACACTAGATTCAGTTCTCTTTATACATCAGTGCAAGTTCACACTGTAGGGAAGGATAACTGAGACTAAGACCTCTCACAGCACAGGAAAGCATTAATATATCATCACTGACTGCCCAAAAATCCAGCCTTATCCCTTCAATTCAATTCAATTCATTTTTATTTATATAGCGCCATATCATAACAAAGTTATCTCAGGGCACTCTATCGCATGGAGCAGGTCGAGACCAACTTCCACACACAAAGACCCAACCATCCCACCATGAGCAGCACTAGGCGACAATGGCAAGGAAAAACTCCCTTTTAACAGGTAGAAACCTCGAGCAGAACCAGGCTCTAGGTGGGCGGTCATCTGCCTTGAACGTTCACACGGTCAC
>JAVQJD010069234.1:0-14646 GCA_036023655.1 Nannoperca australis
TCATCAGCACAATATTACAGATTATGAAGGCTTGCATGTTGCTGCAGGAGTGCAGCAGCTGGGCAGAGCTGAGAGAGCGAGAGGGGCGGTGCACAGGCTGGACACACACACACACACACGCACACACACACACACACACACACACACACACACACACACACACAGAATTATGTCATGATTTAATTCTTCCCTTTATTACCAGTAAGAAGCAACATTTTGTTGCCTACATGATCCGTAAAATCAAGCTTTGAAAATCACGGATCAAAACAACCAATCACTCCTCGTTATTGGAATAAAGTTAAAAAGTCAGTTTGACATTTTAAAATGTTCTGTTTTAAAGCAAATGTTGGATTATTATATAAGATCATTCACAATTTAGCCCACAGTTCATAACAACACGTGGAGCTTCTTCTAGAAGCAACAGCTTTTACGTGTCTTAAGAAAGACGTCTAAACGAGGCTTCAGCGGTCGTCTGGGACGTTAAACGTTGTCCCGCTGAGCACAGAAACCCGTCTCCTCACTCGTCCTCCTTTACAGCCTGCAAACTGTCCCAGAGGCTTCTGCAGACCAGGTTACGTTAGGAGCTTAGTGTTTTAGGCGTTTGTTATCTTGTAAGTATCATAAACGTTTGTTTCCCACTGAGCTGATTTTCTGCAATAATCCAAAGTCCAGAGGGAGAAATCCCACTGGCTTGTTGTCGAGTGAGCCAGGACGATGCTAACATCAAAATGATGTTACAGTAGCACGTGTTGTCACCAGGTGTGCCTCTTAATGTCATAAATCAAATACTTGTGCAGTGGTGTGAGGAAACTCCAGCTGCTGGGACAGGGACTTCCTGGTTCCATATAAACCACCATTCCCGTGAGGATGACCTGTGTACAGCTCTGGGGTCTTCATGATGATGCTGTCCAGATCCCCAATCCAGTAAGGATGAACACCTGGTTACACACAGTGGCATCAGACAATGAACACAGGGGTTAATAAGGTAAATTATAAGGTAGAAAAAGATCCAGAACCATCATTTAAATTCACTTTTATGTGCGTGTGTTGACTCAGTTCTGTGGTACCTTGTGATATTATTATATATTGTGATATATCTAAGGAGAAGCGGTATAGATAATGGATGGATATTTCATTTCTAAGAATAAAATGTGTCTGGAACAGCAGCTTGGACATTCACACATGTAAACGAGCTGCGTACTGTCAGCAGAGCCTCCACAAACATAAACACAATCTCACCAAGGAACTCAGATACTGCACAACAAACATCTAATCTCCAGTTCTTCAAATGCTCTTTTTACTGATCTCAGTCATATGAACACTCTTCTAGCCTGTCCAGATATTTTAAAACACACGTTACAGATCTGGAAGAGATCTAAACGTCATCAGAACAAGATCCTAAAAACCAAAACTAGACCATTTTTAACTCCCAACAATGCTGAAATGCTGATACAAGCTTCTATTACAATTCTCTTAGATTACTGCAGCTCTCTGTTTCCTGCAGGCAGGATTTCGATCACATTACTGGCTACTTGTATCTTTCAGAATTGATTTTAAAGTATTTTAATTGACCTACACAGCCTCACATAAGTCTGGCAGTGACTGCTAGATCTTTTTACGTCCCAACAAGAGCACTCGGGTCTTCCACTGCCTTTCTTCTCCCCTGAACTGTGGAACAGCCTCCCTGTGGAGAACAGCAAACTGCCTTATTAAAGACCTCTTTTTCATGTGGCTTCCTTGCATAAAAGGTGCTATACCAATAAAGTTCATATTAAATAAAAACCTAATGAAATATCTGCCCTCCAGAAGGCACTACTTTGTACTTTTACTGACACCTGCAGCTCTTCGTTGTCCACCTGGGACTCTCGTTGTGTTGCCCATGTGTCGTGCTGCAGACACTGAATGATGTCGTCCATGGTGCACTGAGCTTCTACACACTTCTGCTGCTTCTATTCTCCGCAGCACTTTGAGAACTTGTCGTGTTCAAGCTACTTCATATCATTACAAATACACAGTGCCAGCTGCAATCTGTTCACTTCAGTCTCGCACCACTGGAATTGTGAGCGCAGCATTTCTCACAATTAGGACCACATTTCCCATAAGCAGCGGTGGCATCCCACTGCTAAAAGGATATAACTCCTGGCCTCACACCTCCCCGAGGACAATAAACATGTTAGAAACTATTTTCCCATCATCCCCTCTCCTCTTCCATCAACATTACTACACTCTAACACTCCTCCTGAACAGAGCTGCAAAGTGAAGCGCAGTAGAGTTCTTACTCCTCCTGGTGGGTGATGGATGATTTATCTTTTGTTTTTACTATCAAGTGAGAACCGTAAGATACACACTGGTTGAATTGGAGCGTGTCCTTTTGCTGGCCGTCTGTCCCGGTGGACTCTGCTCAGTCTTTGTCTCCGTATCCCAGCATCTGTCTTCATTCACCTCTGGGATGGGTAACTATGGACACACGTTCATGTCAAAGGGCCAGTTTTCATGCATTAGTAATATAACAGACTACACGCTACATGAACGATTCGTTTACCTTGAGGTGGTTGTTGTTGGACAGAAGTTCTTCGGTGTATCCAGGCACTGAGAGAGGATCCGATGGGGAAATGAGGGCCAGATGCTGAGGGCTTGTAGTCAGACTACGTGAATGGAGAGTGTCTTCACTATCCTAAAGTACACAACACACCAGCAAGGAGAAACACACTTCAATTGTGGCCCTACATGAGGCAAACCCCCCCCCCCCCGCATTAGTTATGTAGACCTAGACACCCGGGAGACTTCCCATGATGCACTGAGCTCTCCACCTGTACACACTCAGATCCAATTAATGCTTGTTTCTAACTCGACTGCTGCCCAGATGTTTCTGCATCTGCAGCTGTAGGGTCTGGATCTACGGTTTATTAGTGTTATTGCTTTTATTATTAGTATTACTATTATTATCCTGCTATTAGTATTCTTTATTTCTGGTTCTGTTGGAGGTTTCTACATTTTTAAACTGAGATCTTCCGTGTTTGCTCATGGTGGGAACTGTCGGTCTTGACCTGCTCTATATGACAAAGTGATAACTTTGTGATGATAAATCAAACTGAACTGAATAGTCATACAGTCCAGTTTAATAAATAGAGTATTGTGGTATAGTATTAGTGTAGTGTGGTGGAGTAGAGCAGACTACAGGTAGTATAATATATCAATAGTATCATGGATCAGAGTCACAGCAGTAAGAAACAGGAAGTAACACCGTCTTCAAGTCCCAAATTTCATTCATCATCAGTAAAAGGGTTTTACTGCTACAAACTTGTTGTGGTAAGTTTAATGTAAGGTGGTAAACTTATAAATAAACACCTTTTAAAAGACTTTATACAGATGTAGCTGTTTACCTGACATTTTAAAGCTTCCATGGCAACAAGGTCTGTATTTCCTCTGTATTATTATGAACTAATCTTTGGAAGCACGTGAAACGGGGCGTTTTGTTGCTGAAGGGAGCCATTATGAAAGAAATAAAAAAAGAAATGAATAAAACAGAGACTGTGTTGAAAACAGAATCAGCTGAGCTCAGTCGTCACATGTTACACATTCTTTCCTACTGCTCTTTTTCTCTGCGCTTCAGGTTTCCACAGCCTCTTAAAAAGGGACTCAAATAGACTTGGCAGGGTGACACGGTGTTACACTGCCCGGCATGAAAGCTCCTCCGGCAACAACAATACAAAAAACTGAAACCTGTGGCTGCTGAGGAGCAATAAAAACACACCGGGCATCATAAAGGTGGTGCTCACTATACATGATTAAAGCCATTACGTAACTACATTTGGATTCTTACAATAACATTTTGCATTGTTAAGATTTTACACCTGAGATGGCAGAATATTCCCCTGACTTTCCATGACTAGCTGGAGAGATTCCCTAACTCTGTGAAGCCTACAAATTATTAAAGTGTTACAGAAGTATCTTCTTCTCCCATGAATCTACTTTTTTTGTTGTTGACCTAATTCAAATTCTTTGCATTCCTTTATGTGCGTTAGGGTTTCTGACTGGACTCCAGAGAGCCGTGTGTCTGTGCGTGAGAAATAGTACAATAAGTCCTCTTTTACCCACCAACAGTCCCCGGGCGTTAGCTCTGTCTTGTCACATACGGCATGTATCTGATCAATCAGGAACATTTCAATGAGCGCATCACACAGATGAGTACTCTTTATGCCTTCATCACTTCCTACTACAATACTGTGATCACTTGTATAAATAAGACATTTTTAATTCTCTTACTTTAGTTGAAATTGAGCAGCCGAGCTTTAACTCTAAAGAAGAACAGTTTGTTCACATCACTCCAGTTACAGCTTTTTTACTGAATGTCCTGCACAGCGTTACCCCAATATACGTGCATTATTGACCTTATGAAGTCTTGCTTTTTATAATTGGAGGTCAAGATACAGGTCATATGTAGCATTTGTGCACAAAGTACTGTGTCCTCTGATAAATTATAACTGTGAAATCTATTATATACTCTAAGAAACGTCAACAACAGTTCTCAACAATGACCCTAGTTCTGTCTGTAAGGAGCTCAGACAGAACTATAAACTATAAACTATAAACCTAAAGCCCCCCCCTCCACTGACGACTTGTGCCGGACCAACAACCTGAATGAGTTCTACTGTCGATCAAACATTCCTGACAAACATCCCAGAAACTCCATCAATCATCTCCAGTCCGCCCCAGCAGGGGCCTGGGCCTCTCAACAGTTTCCCACCTTCACGTACCACACTGCTTCAAAACCTCCATCATGATCGAGGACCCCTGCAGTTCCCACAGAGCCAACAGGTCATGAACATCCCCCTCCAGCACCGGGACTCTTCAGGAACCTCTGCCAGGATCCTGTTGGTGGATGTTAGCTCGGCCTTTAACACCATCATCTTGACTCTGCTGTAGGAGTAGTTCTCCCAGGTGATGGTGCTTGAGAAGAGGCAGGATGTGAAGCTCGGACAACATGTCTCTGACTCCCAGGCCATCACCACCAGTTCCCCTCAGGGCTGTGTCCTTTCCTGTCTCTCTGCTCTAAACACCAACAGCTGCACCTCCAGTCATCAGTCCATCAAGCTCCTGAAGTTAGCGCATGACACCACCCTCACTGGGCTCATCTCTGGTTTGAATGACTCCTCCCCTGTGTGGGAGACTGACCATCTGGTGAGCTGGTGTGAACAGAAACAGATCCACCCCATCACCCTGTGTGTCTCCTCAGTTGACACTGTGGAGTCCTTCTGCTTCCTGGGTACCATCATCACCCAGGACCTCAAGTGGCAGCTGAACATCAGCTGTAGCGTATCATCCGCTTTTCTGAGAAGGTGATTGGCTGCAATCTACCACCCCTCCAGGTCCTGCACACCTCCAAGAGGCTGAGGGCACCAAAGATGCTCTCCTCCAGCAAGAGGCTGCAGTCCAACAGTTTCTTCATATCTGCAGATGGACCCATCAACACTCTTATCCCCTCCCATAGACTCTAGTGTTAGTGTTCATTTAAAGTCTGCACACCTGATGCACTGTGTTATACTAAGGCACATCTTTGGGACTAAATTATCTCTGTACATTGCACATATTCTTTATATTTCATACTGTGGACTTGTGCACATTCCTAGGTTAATATTTAGCACGTTCCTTACAAAGTGTACAGCTCTTTGAAGAAATTGTTTCTTTTTATATTTCTGTTTCTTTTGCAGTATTTGAGTATTGTTCACTGTCTTGTTTTCTCGATATGTATTCTTATGCACCAGTGAAAACAAAGCTGATTCTGATTCTGTTCATCTTACATGATGTATCAATTACAAAAGATATAGAAATGCAGAAATTTATTTTGCTTTATTAAACTGAAAATGTCTTAAAGAATTATGAAAAGAGAGCAAACATCACACCAGAGTCCATTTGTTAGCTGCCGTTACCTCACTATAGGCTTTAATATGGATTCTCCTCCTTCCCTCCCCGGGGATCCAAGCACTGCCGTTCAGAAACTGTCCGTTGGAGGGTGCCTGCTGGTCTGGGCTCAAGAAGCTGCCGCCTCTGAAGAGGAAACACACAGAGTCACCACAAAACATGCATGACTCATTCAAATGAACATTATATAACAAGAATCAGGCTGATATAGGATTTAAATACATGCTAAAAGTATCTAGTAGTCAAATAGATATTGTGTTTTACACTAGATATGGGTCTTTTTACTGAGTTAGCAGATTAAGGGTATGTTATGGAAGTTGGGTCTGAGTCAGACACTAGCATTTTGTTCATCTATATAGAAACATTCAATACTTTCTCCAATGTTCCTTCCCTGCTACACTTTCTCATTAAGCCTGATTAGTATAAATGCATTTTAGTTTATTTACTCAAGTGTAGCTTTCACCATTTTTCCAGATCATTCCTGAGAAATAAAGCACATAGAGTTGTGTTACTGTGTTGTTTTCTTACCTGTGTAGGTTCTCATTCCTCCCTGCCTCCACATTAGTGTCTTTGTCCTCTGTCTGGACGCTGTTATCAGCCATTTGTGGTCCAGACGCCTCCTCAGAGGGTCCTGTGGCTACACACATCCTCCAGATACTACTCTCCTATAACGACACATACACACACACAGGGAACGAGTATAAGGGCATCTCTATACTGGGAGGTAGAAAGCGAGCTTTATGAGCATATCAACCATCTGGCTGAGCGAGGTGACAGCCAAGGAGAAAGAAAACAGCAGTACGGTTTTATAGTTGCATGAACTGGGCAAAAAGTGTTAGGAGGGTACGCTTATGAAGCAATGTCACGTATGTTTCAGTAGCTCTTAAGGGGCGTTGTGCGACCATGTCATTAAATTAATCAATTGATATGAATGAATAATGCTTTGGTTGTGTTCCTGAAGTGACAGCATGACTTCATTCACAAACCTCTGTTTGACTGTAAAGGATTTAGTCTCAACATGAAAGCCAGAAGGATATGGCTACGCTATTGTTCCTGTCTGGCAGGTGATTAAGAGTGATTGATGTTCAACCTGGCATGAATTAGCCCCGGAGGAAACCCGCAGCTCTATTAAATTACTGTTGAGCTCAGCTTTGGTCAGGATTATACAGCAGCCCGGGCTCGAGTCCATCAGTTGTATACATGGGTCGGCTGCCGTGTCTTCTCTATCACTGGCTGGCAATCTCTGTTGTTGACAGTGAATTTATTAGCAGTACTATAGAAAGCGTCACTTTCTCTGCCCCTCACGTTGGTCCCAACTGAAATATCTCAACACCGGTTGGATGGGTTGAGCTTTGAACCTTTAAATTTAGTAAAGACCTTCATGTTTCCCTCAGGATGAAGGAGGATAACTTTGGTGATTCATCTAGCGCCATCATTAGGTCAAATTTTTGATTCCTCCATAATTTTATTACGACGAAATACCAATAAAACTAATGACATTCCCGTCAGAATGACTCAGACTTTGTGTTTCGTGTTAATTTGTGCAAAATGTTAGCAGGCTAACGTGCTAAGCTAAGATGGTTATCACAGATATAAATGTTCTGATAAATGTCGGCATGTTAACAATGTCATTGTGTACATGTTAGCATGCTAACATTATCGAATACACACAGTGTTCTCCGTGAGCATGTGTACTAAAAATATAATGAAAAGTAAAGTCATAAAGTAGCCTTCGTTCAGCCTTCTCTACTGCAGACAAAGCGTTCATGTCCTACTGCCTCACTACTACACAGTACATATATATACAGTATAGTATATGTACACAGCATATCCTCTCGGATATGTGGAATAAAAAAAAACAATATTTCTGATTCTCCTACATCAATTTTGACACTCCAACGTGTTTTAACAATGTTAAAGAAGTGCAATACTAAATCAGTGGAATGCACCTTTAAGTATACCTCCAATAGAAATGGGTGCTTTATATAGATGTACTGTATGTTGCATTAAGAAGAGGGCACTGTGTGAGTGTGTGGGTGGAACATAAATGAATCTCATTGGTTGAGATCTAAATGTTGCCCACAGATACAGCAGCACTAAACTTTGGTACAGTATCGGTCTAACCTGTGGCTCATTTATGTGAGCGAAGTGATGTTTGACAGACAGTCTCACCCCGTCTGACATTAGTGGAATTCATGAGGTGGAGCTGTAGAAACGCAACAGCACAACAAACCCGGTCTTTGTCTGAATGTTTGACATTCAGAGCAGCCACAGCTCTCGGTCTACCAGCACACCAACACAGGGCATGTGATCATCATTACATTCACACAAGAAACACTCCCCACGGTGTACGTAGCGCTGCATTAGGGGTACGGGTCATTTCTACATATTATTCTGTCAAGAATGACAATTATTGAATTGTTGATGGCTAAATAATAAATATTAAATCTGACAGTTATTACTGTAAACCATCCTCATCTCACTCATTGTTTTAATGACATCATCACTAGACGACATGAGTGAGGGTAATGCCACGTTGACACCACATGTGACGGTCGGTAGAGACGCATCCACAGGACAATTCAAGGTGGTAGTAGGGCTGCAAAATTGGTCAAGTGAGGGTAGAAAATACTGTACATTGAGAAAATAACACTATATCCATTCAGTTTGGGTCTAATCACATTGAATGATGGATTTGGGCTGATGAGGTATTCAGAAGCTCCGTGTCGTATACACTGGAGCTTTGTGAAAAGTCCTAAAGTCATAATTACAACTTGTTTAATGACGTGAACATTTATAACAACTCCTATGTAACATTAACGTGGCATTAGGTCGTGGTCAGACGGGAGATTCAGATCGATAAAACTTGCAAGGTCACGTGACCAACGCATCAGTAAGCTTGTTTTAGGTAGCCTTATGCTAGCTTGTCTACTGGGAAACAGTGAGGATGTGCTACTGAACTACAGCAATGGGAAAATGAAGCAAGCTTGTTGATCTACCTCATTTCTTTATTCGTTCACCTCTAGCTTTCACAAAATGTGACATGAGGTGAAAATTACACCAAGGAGAGAAACAAGCTGAAGACTCCAACCTCCCTCCGAAACATGGCATTATATCCATTGTAAAGACTAATATATAATAAAATATAACTTCCACTTATCCAAATTTTGAAAACAACATTTAACAATCCCTTCAACATAAACTACTGTTCAATATCTGCTTTACAATCACACATTTCTCTCAGAGTCTAATGTGTAGGTCTGTTGCCTAGCAAAAGACTAACCCTAACCCTAACAAACATCGACTATCCTAAATCCTGCTAGAGGACCCTGCTGGAGGAGAAGTCAGGTAAATTCATCCTCTGGGGACATCTGTTTAAAATTTCAACCCATTCGATAGTTTTTTAGTTATTTCAGTTTGGACCAATGTGCTGGACCGACTTCCATTCCAACCCTAGAGCCTAGATCCCTCAATACCCATCAGCTGAGGGGGCATGTACCATATACTGTATATCTGGCTCAGTTTAAAGAGGTGACAAAGTTTACAATTCATTTAGGAATATGCTTTGATTCTTTTAACATGCAAGTGATGACTGTAGTGCAAACTCCTGCAGTCGTACCTTGATGCTGAAGGACCTCCTCATGCTCCGTTTATTCTGCAGCTGGTCGTCCGCCCCAGTGCCTCCTCTTTTCTCCACGGCTGACCGCCTGGTTGTCCTCCAGTGTCTGTTCTCTGTATCCCTGTGCTGTGTTTCATCCCCAGTGTCTGTCCTCCAGCCTGGACCCCACGTCCTGCTCCTGTCTGACACTTCCCCAGCATGCCTCTCTTCTGGACAGTCATCATTAGTGTTGGAGTGGCACAGGAGGAGGGACCTGGACAGAGTCAGTGAAAGTCAGAAAGTCAACTTTAAGCATGAAATTACATAAATAGCAAAATACGTGCTGCAGTAAATCAGTTTTAAAGGTGCTCAAACGATTATCTCCAGTCATCATGAGGAAAAACTCAACATGAAGCACTATTCTAGACTCTAAAATTACATCATAAAGACTGACATCAGCCTGTAGAGAAAGCTACATGCCATTTCTGCCAATTAAAGGGTGCTGGAGCTTCCTGCACAGCCCCAGTTGTAAGCCTCTGAGTGCTCTGGTACCTGGAGAGCATGGCCAGCTTCTTGGTGTGGTGGTTGTGGCTGCTGGGTGGGTTGTTGCTGCTGCTTTTCCCCTGGTCCCTGCGTCTCCTCTCCATCCTCCGAGCAGCCGCTGTGCTGGCTTTCCTCTTCTGGTGGGAGTATCTCTGAGGCATGGCCATCAGTGAGTGTGTGTGTGGGTGCGCCGGGAGCTCGGGAACCAACACACTCCTCCCAGCCGGCCCGAAGCCTAATGGAGAGGGACGCTCTGGAGGGCAATTAGAAAATTCAGTTAGGACAGTCTGACTGCATCCGTGTGCGTAAGTGTTCTGAGGAACTGCAGAGGCAACCGTAGAGGCCAGCAGAGATAAAAGCACTTTTCTTCCCATGCTTTGAAAAAAATGTGGTTTTCCTCAGTCCTCATGACTGCAGCTTAATCAGGCTGCTGTTGACAGAAACACACACACACACACAATAACATGCAGTCTGAAATGACTGAAGCACATTTTCATAAACACAAAAACATGAACTGATGAGGACGTCAGGCTTCATGTTCTAATGTTCACACAATCTATACAATGTTAGGAAGGATCACGCTGTCAGCTGGTCCTGGTCTGCACACTCCATAGGGCTCTATAGGATGACTCTCACATGCATTATACATGCTAGTGCAGAGATTAGCCATGAACACTTAGTAAACAATGCGCAGAGGCTCTTTAAGTGGAGTCATTATCGTGCTGCACACAGTTCACAGTCTTCTCCGGGTGCATGCGATAAGTTGCGCTTCAGTTTCTTGGCTGGGATCATTTCACGTTGACTGAATACTTTGTGACTGCTGCAGCTTTAGTTTCTGGTGATTGGATGTAAAAGGCCTCTCAACAAAAAGGGTGAACCCTTCCAGTCTTTGTGCTAAGCTTAAGCTAAACAAGTCCAAGCACAGGATCGGACTACGTGACGTCTGCTGAGAAGGACACTGATTAAGTGATCAGAAAAGAGAGATGCCAGACTACACATATTATATTATATTAAATTATATCAATATTAAGTGAAATCATTTAGTCCCATCCTCAGTCACTCAGAATAACAGCCAGCAGGTGCTCTGCAGATTTACAGATACAGATTAATCTTCACATAAACAATGAATACAATCAAATATGTTCAAATGTTTAATGCAGATTGAAGATCCCGATCTTCTACCAGCGGGTCTGACTTCTCTGTTTTTCACTTACTCCACGGGTGAATGTGCTACCAGGCAGTGATGGATATCTGTCAGTTTAGCCGTTAAGCCAGTAGTGTGCGGTCTGGTTTTAGAGCTGTTGGCAGGCTCAGATTCAGTCCTGTCAGACTGTGTTGAGGGCTGAGATGCTCTGACGGTCATCATTTTTCTGACTGCTGATTGGTTGAAAAACCCCCACGCTGGAAAAAGTGTATGCTACTTAACATGTCATGATACACCTCCCTTACTCTGCAGGCCGGAGTCAGCGTGCAGAAAAGGCTGAGAACTCCTGGACTAAACGTTTGCAGTGTTAGAGTAGATGCAGCATCTCTCTCTGCTATAATGTTATTGTAAAAGTAGAAAAGACTCTCTCTATGAGTATGTGCATGCATGTAGCTTAAAGACCTGAGCACCCAGCTGTTACAGTGATGTGGCAGCTCATACGCTGACAAATGCCTCTCTGTGCTGTGAAAATTACAGTATGCAGGTGGAATATAACAGACCTCATCAAACACTCAACACTGGGCATAATGTGCTGACCACAAGGCAGCAAGTCTTCAGCTCCTTACACTAAAATAAGAAATGATTATTATAATACATAAGGACTTAAGTATACATGAATGGATTGAAATTCCTGTTATTTATATTGACTGATGTTTACCTGTTAAATACCCAAATGAAAGATTGAATCAGTAATAACCCGCAGGTCCCAGAGACTGAGAATAGAAGAAAGGCCTTCTTTCCTGGTGAATCAGTGGCTCTGATCCTGGAAACGTGTTAGCAATTATGGAGCATTAGTCTGCTTGTTGGCCAGATAGACAGGAAACAGAGACATGGATCTCTATGCTGGAGGCCTATAAGCCCCATAGACTCCCTCTCTCCCTCGCTCTCTTCTCTGTGTCGAGGCGTTTACATTCTCCAGCTGGATGTATTCCAGCACAGTGTAACACTTGCAGCAGTGGGACAGGAATCAATCTCAGCTACTGTCTCTAAACTATTCTATCTCATCTGTTATGAAGGAAACAACTGCTGTCATAATACAGTTTCCCTCTCCTGTTGATAAAGTTGACTTTTAAATATGTAAATGTTTGACTCTAGCTGAGGAGGAGCACCTGAACATATATCCTAGAGACTAATGCTAATGCTAATGCTACACCTGTATGCCCTGCAGTTTCCCACTGAGGGACTAGTAAAGGTTTATCTTATCTTATCTGTTGTTCAGTCTAGTCTCCAGGTTTCTTCTTTGTCTTAATGGGTTTCATCCAGTCTGAACTGGGACAGCTACTATTTTCCAGCCAGTGAGAGAGACTTTCTATTCTCTTGATGTAATGGCACACAGCAGCAACACTGTTCAGTACGAAAACTTGGACCAAGAGGAAAAATGGAGGGGGGGAGGAGGAGAGCGAGTAGCGTGGGTCACGTTGAAAGGTGTGTCTAGGATACACACTGAATAAACAGTGTGTATACACATGTTTGCATGTCCATGTGTGTGTGTGTGTGTGTGTGTGTGTGTTTGCCTCTAGCAGCAGCGAGGCAGGGACTCCAGCCTAACAGAAGCTGATTGAGAGAAAGCAGGGGTGGGGGGGGGTGGCTGCACAGCTGAACAACGTGTGCGTTGTTTGGAAGTTTTTCCAGTCTGTGAGACGGAGCAGGACTACCAGGGGACAGCCAAGAGAGCCACCTGCATCATGCAGCAAATAAACTACCACAAGGGACACCACTGAGCTTCACATGACAAATGATGATGATGATGATGATGATGATGATGCTGTGTCAGAATCTGAAATGTCAGCTCTGTGCCGTATCTGGCCATGTGGTGGAGAGTCAGCCCGGCCCTGTGGGCGTATGCGTGGCTGTGGGGAGAAGGCAGAGGAAGCCGTGCCCGTCCACTGCTGGCCTCACTGGGCTATTTGTGCTCTAAATGTTGCCTTGGAATGGACATAAGGTTGTGCAATGTGTTCATAAAGAACCTTTGTGTGCCAGTGAGTCCATGAACACACACACACACACACACACACACACCCTCAGGCCAACAAGTGCATCATTCAACTTCCCTGCTCCGCAACACATTTTGACCTTACAATCTGAATGTTTTCATATAATCTTTATAGATTTATACAAATATAAACACGTGGTTCAGATAATTATGACCCTTCAGTGCTGCGACTGGAGGTCTACTCACCGTAGTCGATCATGTTGTGTTCCAGCCAACATCCACAGCAAACAGGGGATCCAAAGGATGGAATCACTCCAGACAGAAGGGCAGAAGTCCAGACTGAACATCAGGTCAAACACTGACGTATCACTCAAAGCATGACTTCCTCACTGGGACTCATCTGGGGTTATGTGCCTCTACCTCTTTTCCTCCTCCTCCTCCTCCTCCTCCTCCTCCTCCTCCTCCTCCACTCTCCTTTTCCTCCCCCTCTGTCTGGAGAACACCACAGTGTGTCTCAGTGAGGCACGGCTCCCCCAAAATCCCTGCCCCTTTCCTGCGAGCCAGCTCCAGATAGGAAAACACTCGCACTTAACTGGGCCTGACCCCACACCTACTTTGCATCACACACTGGTTGTAGTCTTTTACAGGGTTGTGTGAGTGTGTGTGCCCACAGTGTGTGTTGGTACATACTGTATGCTGCAGGGGATGAATAGACTCTCTGTGGCCTCCTCCTGTGTACACGTAAACACACAGTCCTCGTTTGAGTGTTTGTGTGTGCATGAATCTAGTTTTCAGTCTGGATCACTGCTGTTTGAACTGCACAACTGGACAGTAAACACAAATCTGGGTTGATTCTGGTGGAGGCTGTGGATGGAGAGAGACACTCTGGGGGAACTTGGTTTGTTTGAGATGAGCTCCGATGGGAGGTGATGCCTTTTTACTGGGTTTGGTGTGTGGTTTAGGGTATGGAGGAACACTAAATGTGGGCTATTTTAACAGAAATGGTGCTGTCCAGCAGACACAAACCCCCATTTGATGACATTCAAGCCGAGAAACAAAGATTTTCATTGTGGAGTTAGTTTTGAATTGTACACCTACATGTCATTCTCATCATTCTCTCAGTGCTTAGATGTGTTTCAGTGAACTGTGTGCAGAGATGACTTTCCATTTGTGAAGCCATTTTGTCTTTGTCACAGTGACAGGTTGTCCCAGCTTACAGCACTTAAAGCTGACTTGGTATGAGTCAAACACAGGATCCTACAATTCCCATGAAATGTACTCTCATGTTAAACCCTCCCACCTTCAGTGTGATGCAGGCTGAAGTTATGCATCCTGATGGTTTCATTACTGAGAAGAGTGACCGTGCACTAATAGACTTGTCTACTACTACTACTACCACTGTTACTACTACTACTACTACTACTACCACTACCACTGTTACTACTA
>JAVQJD010069261.1:0-25122 GCA_036023655.1 Nannoperca australis
TGTGACTACGGTGTGCCACAGATATAACTTTCCCCGCAATCATACACCCCCTACTGTGCAACCCAGGAAACCAGTGCATACAATGTATTACAATTTCACACAGCAGCGGCTCCAACAGGTGATGATTATGACTTTGTACTCAAGCTGTAAACCCATGACTGCTCGGTTATGTTTAAACTGTAGTTACCTCAAATGTTGTTTACTTCATTAACATATGTGGGGGGAGACTACATTTAAAAAGAAAGCTGCTAAAATAAAACATGCTCAGAAATGGCATGTGCAAGTTTTATAGGCAAATAATCACTAACGATTACACCTCTGACTTTTATGGCTCAAAAGGATGAAGTCATACAGAAAAATAACCCTACAAAATGCACTAAATTGTGCTCACCTCATCTATCTCTGACAGGTAGTTGGCTGTGAAATGCATGTTACTACTGCATGATGTTTTCCAAGTATTCAGACGGTATAATTTTGATTTATGCTCATTACCAAATCACGCTGCAATGGAAGAAAGACACTGACTGTGCTGCACATAGGCTGTGCAGTCTCACTTGTGTGGCTATGTGATATTATTGCACTGTATTTCTGCTGATATTATAAGCATTTCTAAGCAACTTGCAGAGTCCCACTTTTTGCTTAAGTGGTGAAACAGCATTGCAACTAATATAGTTCAGTTTAAAAGGGGACTATTTCATACCGTTTATCCGGATTCTGTTTTAAATGCCACAAACAATGCTATATTCATTCTCTGCAACAGGTCTGCAAAGTCATCTCTATCTGCAATTTGATGGTGGTTAAAAGAGAGAAAGGTGTGTGGATAAGATGACGACATGTGTCTAGTCTCTACTAGATATGTGTGCGTTTTCCTGTGAACTGATGCTGGCAGCTGTCCATAAGTCAAGTTATACCAGCTGAAATTCCATCCCTGGAGGCAATAGGACCCGATGGAGGCCTTGATTAATGTCCTTGGAGTACTTTCACTTACACAAACAAGCAAGCAGGTGAACAGCACCCTCTTCATATCAGAGGGTCAGCACAAATTAGAGCTGCAACAATTAGTCAATTAATCAATTGCCAGAAAATGAAACGGCAACTATTTTGATAAATTATTCATAATTTTTCTCTAGTGTCTCAGATGTTCTGCTTGTGTCCGTTTTATCTCATTGTAAAGTGCACATCTTTGCATTTTGAACTGTTGGTCAGACAAAACAAACTTGAAGAAAACTTAGTAAATACAGGCGTAAATTACCTATAGACTTCACCATGGCACATGGCTGGATACTATTGGCTTAAAGGAAACAGGAGGGGGATAGAAGAATAGAATAGCGGTCCAAACGGACACTAGAGTTGGGACCATAAACATAAAAGACACACACACACGACTCTCTGTAGGACAGTGGCTGATTCATGACAAGAAAACTGTCCGACAGACAGACAGACACGCTTACAGGGAAGGCATGCAGAGGCCATGCAAAACGCACACACGCACACACGAAGGGGTGCCATGGATTGCTGACAAAAGCCTCCACACAGAAAACAGTCCTGCTCTGTCTGCAGCTGAATGTGACTAAGACTATGTCAACATGGAAGCAGCAGTTATTGCACCCTCCGTCTCTCCGTTCCTTGACTTCAGACACAATCTGAACAGCTGAAAATACATAAAAGGGTTAGCTTCAGCTCACCGGTCACCTGCTGTGCTGGTAATTAAATTAGAAGTATGTTTACTGGTTGGCTCAGCAACTGTTGTTTTAATCATGGATCTACTCATAAGTCTTGTGTTTGTATATCCATGAGGAGGAAATGTTTAGACACTTTTTGAATTTGTTCCCAACAGCTATTCAAGAATATGTTTTGTATTTCAGTTATGGGTGAGGCTGACAGTACTGAGTCAAACTACCTCCATACCCTGCAGGCATTATTGTTGTACTCACAACATGAATCTCCTGCTAAACCAGAACACAGGACAGTACAGAGGTAACACTAGACTGCTGCCACAACAGTGCTTCATTGCTCTGCAGAGTTTATCAGATGTATGCAACACAACTCCTGATCTCTACAGCACAGACTTATAGGACTAATTCTTACACTGCCTCTTCAAATGGGGCACAGGAGGTTTTTTCCAGGGCATCAACTTCATTTAGAACCACCTTGCGTTTTTAGAAAATACCTGCAGCTGCAATAACTACTTTGGGGAAGCAAAAAATAAAAATAAAGTTAAAAAAACATACGATTGAGTAATTGTACACCATTGCATAGTCCCCTCAAGTGGTACAAATCAACAGGTCCAGTGTCTAATAAAATACTAAACCTAATGGGAGATGCAAATACTAGAAAGGAAGGACAGCATGAGGTAGTACAACAGGGAAAATGTAGTCTTACTGACACAAAGAGTCCTGAGCTAATGGAGGTTGATGTGTGACGGTAGGGGTCGGCCAGCGAAGAGCATCTGCTGAGTCACCAGCTCATTCAGTGACTCAGCAGCTCCACTGCTTCTATTCAGTCACTGGTAGTTTTACAATAGCAACGTCCAGTGGGCTGTTTTTCACCCACTGCCTTCTGAAGGCTGACAGAGTGACCTCAGGTGACTTAAATATCAACATTGGGTACAATAAAAAATATTTAACTTTGCTGCAGCATAAACTAAAATGTACCAAGAATAATAACTTCCACTTCTTGTTTTCTCAAAAACATCAGCAAAACAGAGTTTACATTAGAATAAACAGCTCTGGCAACACAGGCCGTCCACCCTCACCTGTCATCCTCTCCTTCAGCATGCTGAGTCCTGAGGCCTGCAGCAGCAGCAGCTGCCATGAAGGCGCTGGCCTCAGCCGACATCCCCATGTGGGCCAGTGTTCCAGCAGCACCGCTGGCCTCCACGGCCCCCACTCCACCTGCTCCTGTCCCCAGCCTGGGCAGACCCAGCAGGCCTGGGTGCTGGAACAGAAGCTTATGGGCGTCCTCAAGCTGGGAGGATCTTATGAAGCTCCCTCCTGCAGGGATCTGGGTTATGGTCGCACCTGGGGTGAGGAGGGGCTGAAGGACAGCAGTCAGAGGCATGTAGGAGATGCCATGGGTGTGTGCAATGGAGGAGGGCTGGACTTGTGGGTGAGGTTGAGCTGAAAGGGTCTGTGGCTGTCCTGCAAACGTTGCCTGGGCAGATGGGGCTACCTGGCCTTGATGGGGCAGCTGCTGAGAAATGATGACCGGTTGCTGTGCTGGGACCCCTGGAACTGCTGGTAAGGAGATTCCTGTTGTGACGTGCGGCAACGGAGGCTGGACCTGGGTCTGGAAGGGAGCGGTGGGCTGGATAAAGTCTGGCTGTCTGACACTTCCCGGGGCCATGATCCCTGCATGGAGCGAAGGTGCTGAGTAACCTCCCTGGGGTTGAGGCTGGTGGGGATCCACAGCGTAGGGCAACTGCTGGGGTATTTGAGGGGGAGGCTGACTTACACTGCCCTGTGGTGTTGCTGTAGGGACAGTGAGAGGAGCCACTGGTTTCTGTATGTGAGCCCCACCAGCAACCTCCTGGGGTGCAACATAGGTCAGAGGAGTGGTTTGAGCCAGTCCCTGTGGTGGGCTCTGCATGGTTTGTGGACTAGTGAAGTCCTGGTTCGGCGGCTGATAGTGCTGCAGTGTGTGTGGTGGCTGTACAGCAGGTATGCCCGGACTAATCCCAGCATTACCCACCTCAGTCTCTGCAGCCATCTCTGCACTTTTTGGTGCCTCAGCTGTAGTTGGATGAGGAATCTCCTTTTCATAATACTCTGTACACATCCATCTTCCTTTGCGGAAAGGCTCAGAGTTAGTGTCTAGTTTGACCACCCTAAACCGAGAGCCAGTAGCAGCTGTCTGAGTTTGGGTGTGTTGGGTTTGAGTGGTGGGGGCGGGAGCAGCAGGCGGCGGCACTGCTCCACCAACAGAAGCTACTTGCCCACTCACATTAGTGTTGTCAAAGCCTGCAGGCCCAGAAGGAGGAATCACAGTAGCATTGGCAGCAGCCACATTACAAATGTTCACACTGCCTTGTAGATGTGGATCAGTGGCAGTCCCACCAACAATAGGGGCTAACGGTTGGGTTGTCCCACCTGCAGGTTTTGTGTTATCCAACATTGGTGGCCTCTGGGAGTGGCTAAGCCCGGCTTTGGTAGCCATAGCTGGGCTGGAACTACCCAAGGGAGCAATGGGAACAGCTGGCAAGGAGGGTTCACTTCCTCCCAAGCTATCAGAGTGATGGTGTTGGGTCTGGATGTGCTGCTGAGGATAATAATGATGAGGCATGGTCCCATTTACCATAGAGGTGTGCTGCTGAGACCCCTGAGGGATGGAATGAGGGTGAAGAGGCTCGTTGGGTGACACAAGTCCAGGTGTATCGACCCCATGGAGACTGTTCAACGTCTCATCAGAAGAGCTTCTTTCCGGTACGCCTGTGTCCGTGGCCCTGGACACGGAAACATCCAGTATATCGGAGGAGGAGAGGTCTTCTGTGTGTGACTCGTCCATATCATCATAGCTCTCAGTGTCATCTGCTAGACTGTTGTTGCCGCTCACATTGATCTGAGCTGAGGTGACACTGGTTATCTGGAAGCCACTCTTCTTCTTCACCTGGGCGCCAGACCCTTGGGACTGGGGCTGGTGGTGGAGTCCGGGAGAAGAGGATCCGGGCTGTGCTGGATTGTCGTCAGCCGTGTTGACTCCACTGCCACCGGCTGCGGAGGAAGCAGACGCGCCGCTGCTGCCCCTCTTGTAGTGGAAAGCCGTTTTCCTGCTCCCGGTCCCAGGCGGTTCTCCAGAAAAGTCCTGGTGATGCATGTTTGCCGTTAAGGAGTTACTAAAGGCCAAGTGGCTGGCAGTGCTACCTACTAGCTAACACGGATGCTAGCTAACGTTAGCTGGGTCAGCTGCAGTACCGCGATACTAACGACCCATAAGTGATAAGTCAGATGATTTATGTCCTTTAAAAAGCCAAGTTCAATGCTCCAGGCTGCAGTTAGGCTGAAACGCTAGCTTATAAACGGTGTCCCTCTTCTTAACACACCTATTAATCCCACTTAAAAATATTTAAAAAAAAACACTGTATTCAACGAAGCAATAAAATAAACAAAGAATGCGAAATTGAGCTAGCCGTTGGTTAGCTTGAAGCGATTAGTCACGCACTTCTAGAACTTGGTGTACATTTTCACCACTAATTACGATTGTTTTGTAGATATTCGTCTCACAATTAAGCACAGGAATAAGTCTGGTCCTGAACAGTTAAGGTGTACTCGTGTGGTCTTCAAAGTCAATGTGGAAGCTTCTTAGCTGGCCGGTGTATGTCGCAGGAAATCAGTCGTCGCATCCATTCCTCTCCCGGACGTCGAGTGTCTTTTTTTTCCCGAAACAAAAATGAGCCTGGCAAAGAATGAATTCCGTCTGTGGTCAGTAGACACGGGTGTCTAAATAATATCCGTCTTTGTAGTGGTAAAAAGTGCTCGCTAAGTCCATCTCGGTGTGTCTTATCGAGTCCGTGTTTGCTGTCTCATTGCCGGTGAGCAGCAGCAGCAGCTAACGGGCTGTCAGTCAGAGGAAGGAGGAGGAATGCAAACACGGTCACTGCGCATGCGCACCGCAGTCCATTTCCTCAGACTGGTGCAATGTTCAGGATCAACTTCTAAATCGGAATGTACAGAATCCAGGTATTCAAGTACGCCTGGTTGACTCCCCCCCATTTATTTAGATATGAATCGTTTTTTCCTCAGCTGCACACATTGTTATGAAAGTTGTAATTTTAGCAAATGAGCGTTTTTCAAAGTATTTATCACTTGAACCAAATGTTCCATTGTGGTTCCCAATATTTATTGAGTGTTTGAAGGCAGCATTAGACTCTAGGTTGTTTATTTATTTTCTTGGACCCCACTGTTTATAATTGCTACTATACGTGAGGCCAGCGGGTAATAACTAAACAGTATTGATTCATGTCTTTGAAGCCGCTCCAAGCATAGGCATTTCCCTTGTTTATTTGCTCGTTATTGGTTAATATATAACACATTTACCCATTATCTAATATTGGCCCATATACAAATGCATTTTAAACTTGACTGGATTGATTTCCCTCAGAGAAGTTTCTTCCTGTATTTTCTATATTCACATCATCTTTTGACAGAAGGGTTAACAAACCAATCTTTCAAACCAATCTAGCCAAAGGCTAGAGACTCTAAACAAATACCCCAATAGAGATCTTACACATTAACCACTCCGATTTTTATCTGTCTGTTTTTGTGCCTGCCTTCTGGCAACCCATTCTCATATTAAACATATAACAGCAGGTATGATTGACGTGCTGCTGGAGTGACGGGGGGAATCAAAGAGTTGAGACATGCCTGTCAGAGCACTTGCAACATGTCAGCATCACGGCTATTCATAAACACATCACATGCACCTGTAGGGGAGGGAGGACTATGGGAAAGTTGGATTCCAAAGGTTGCCGAATGTTGAAACCGCAGAGTACACAGAGACTCAAGCCATGCTTTCTGTAAACGTTCAACCTGAACGTCAAGATTGTTCTTGGACAGCCTCACCTTCTGCTGATAAGGACTTATGTCAATCTCTATTTCAATTTGCAATGTATTCAAATGAATAAAACATTTGTAATCACAGGATATTTAATTCTATCAGAATCAGAATTCCTTTAATAGTCTCACAGTGGAGAAACTTACATTGTTGCAGCAAGTGTGCAGTGCAGAAAATATTTAAAAAAAAAAATAAGTCACATGGTTAAAAAAAGTACACGTAATGAAAATGTAATGACATGCAGTCACACATCACAAGGTAATAAGTACTGAAATAAGTTTAGTAGCAGCCAGTGATAACCTTATACTATGAAAGTGTATATATCTATATATTGCACATTGTTGTCAGTATTGCACGCCACTGTGGTAGTAGCAGTTAGTGTAGTGGTCTACCAGGGTCCTTGGTGGTTGTACAGTCTGACTGCTGCAGGAAGGAAGGACTATAACAACCATAACAAACTGTGTCTAACAATAAGCAAACTATTTCTACATATGAAAAAATGTCACCAAGAAACCATGAAAATAAATCCCAAAGATTTTCTAGATTCTCTGCATCGAATCTTTTTATGATTACTGTGTCAGTCTTTAACAGTGATGCCTGGCGCAGCCCGTCCGGGTCATATGTAAGTGGTTTTTGAAGGTTGAAGTGTACGCGCTGTATGCTGACATTTTCCTCTTGGCAAACATCTGGGGCCAGAAGCTGTCCATGCTGAAAGAAAAATAAAAGAAATGTCAATAATAGAATTCATATTTACACAGAAAAATATTTAAAGCATGTGAGGAAGGGTCTCTCATGCATTTGGCTAGCTGTAAAATAGATGCAGATATTTTCCCAAGGATGAAATGTATTACTGTAGACACATCTGATCGTCTGGTTCATGTCTCAGTTGTGACATTATTTACATTTTCTTTTAGCAACGTCTTAATGTTTAAGCTTTAAAGTTAGTGTTGAAGAGTTTGTTCTTTCCTTTTATTTTCAATCCAAAACCAGCAGCAGCTGTTTTCACTTGATTTTCTGTTGCTCACAATGGATTGGTCACAAGACTTCATGCTGAAATGAAGTATTAAAAGTAGTGGTGTCAATTGATAAAAAAATGTATTTGAGTTAATCACAATAATAGGCTGTGATTAATCATGATTAAAATACTTTTTTTGGGGCGGAAGAGATTAAACAAAATGTGTGGTGTTGAAAAAAAGAAATGCATGACAAACTGGTCAGAGGAATCAGAATTCTTTTTACTTTATTCTAACATCTCAGCTTAGTTCTGATGATTTCATTTGCAGAGTAAAGTCTCTGGAGTGCTTGGTAGCCATAATGAATGCAGACTTAATTAGCAGACAACGGCATAAAGAACAGTTACAAAGTAACGTCTGCTTCAAAGAGAACATAAACAGCCTGTGAATGGTTTGCAAAGTAGCATCTCACCCAAATGAATAGGTGAGTTGTTGTCTTTGTTCACAGACTTCCCCTGGCTGCACTCTGCCAGTGTAGTCTGACGGACACGGCTTGGTCCTGTCTCAGTGCTAGAATCTTTGCTAACATCGGCAAAGATGCACTTCAGACTTGTTGTGCTTCGGTGGAAAGACAGTTCATCACTGCAATATGTGCACACAACTTTGGTTTTATCTAAACCTCCATTTAGAAGCTTTTTAAAATGAAATGTTCCGTTCAGCAGCATAGGATTTTAACACGTCCTATGTGGCCCCCTGCCTACAGCGCCAATGTATCGTCCTTCGTTCCTAAAAACCTTGTTTGTTTCACTGTTTGTCTTCTATTTACTTACTTACTCTCTATATATGCAGCATCCAGAAAAGCATGTAGGTCTCAAAAATGCTTGCTGATGTCTCGTTTTCAATGGACACCATCCAAATACAAAACAGATGCCCCGTGTGAGGCTCGAACTCACGACCTTCAGATTATGAGACTGACGCGCTGCCTACTGCGCCAACGAGGCCCATGATGCAAGAACATTTGATGTTTGTTCAAGGCTGTCACGGGGCTATGTTTGACTAAGTTGTTTTCCACTGCTGTCTATATTGTGCCCTTCTCTTGGAGAGGCAATATCCTTTCCTTGTGCACCGCAAATTTCTCGGTGCATATAAGTCGGAATGCCCCTGTGCTCAACAAAATAATATTCCGTCTCCCACTTATCCTGAAATTGTCTGTGCTCATAGCCAACTTTTCTCTTCACAGCAGGTTGAGAAAGACAGGACTGGGGCTGGGTGACAAAAGAAACGTACATAGAGAGATTTAGAATCCAACGTAATAAACGACGCTGCTGTTCACCGACGTTGCTAATTTGCGTTGCTCGGCAAATGACTAAAATGCGTGGGCCGCACTAACCCTAAACTTTGCTGTCAAATAGGGGGCCGCAAAATATCGTCATGCGGGCCGCGAGTTTGAGACCCCTGGCTTAATCCATTAATTTTGCCCGGCCATGGTTTTCCCTCAGCCTGAGATACATCACACGCTGGTGCCTGCGGTGAAATATCTCCATCTCCTCCAGTAAAGCATGAAACAAAAAAAACCCAAAACGACTTCTGGCTTCATCTTTTGGTCCTGTTTGTTAACAGCGGGAGAAAAGAGCGGCAGTTGGTGACGCAAAAGTAAGGGCGAGAACTGTAGGTGACGTGAATCTTCTGTAGACCAGACAGTCTCATTACAGTCCAACTTTTTGCGGTCTGTGTGGCCTACGAACGACACAGCCTTCGTAGACCAGGTAGACTGTGTACTTCAAACGCTGCAGCCCCAGTGTTGTTGTTAATGCCTCCGGGTGTGGTTTGATGAGGTCATCAATCGCACGCCGGTAAATGTCTCAGGACCCCACAAGCGATTCCAGCATATTTGGCGATACCCAGTCATTGCGTTATCAGGCTTTCATTATCAGAGAAAAAAACGATAACGATTCTTACAGATATTACACACTTATGCTATATTGGGCTGCTAGACATCTCCACCTGGATGAGTAGCAATGTACTGCTACTGTTCAAAGTTCAATTTTAGTGATATTTGTTGAAAGAATGCCAACTAAAACTTGGTTTGAAATCCTCTCAAGTCCCGGAGCTCTGTCCATCGAGTTTTGCTGGGTAGTTCACAGTTACTCATTTTGTTCCACTGTCTTTGTTCCATTTTTGCTAGAATAGCTAACAATAGCTACTGGGGAAAACAAAAGTGCTATCCTCTTTTTATTTTATTTTGAAATTGAATTCAAACAAGTGGTGGTAAAAGCACTGTCCTCATTCTCTTCACACGCCCATGGCTTTCCTCTTTCTGTTTTGGTTTGGCAATGGTTAACCCACTTTCTTTGTGCTTCATTATGGTTCTACAGCAGCCTTGGATCCGGCTGCACTTCTGCACTGGTTAGGTGTAAGTGGGAAAACCCTCAAAACCTGGGGCCCTATTTATAAAAGCATGTGTATAACAAGTTCTAAATGTGTGCGTATGAACTGTCCACACATAACAATGCTCAGCTGTTCTACATCTATCTGCTTGTGCACATACAGGCTCATTTACATACACACTTGCCACAGACTGCCATATGTGGTCAACACATCCCTTTAAAAGTCCTACTGGAATTCTTAGTTTTTGCACACAAGAAAGGTAAGACAAAAAAACATCACAGACCAGGTGTGCAGCAGAGCTTTCCAGCATGCACCAGGGCAATGTACTTAGTATTTTACATTATTACAACCGAATGTGGTTAGACTGCAAGTAATGTGGTGTACACAATTTGTCAAGACCTCCCTATCATTCAAACATTTTTGCTTGGTTGAAATGATGTTGTGCCTGTTGTTACTCTAGAAACATGCTGTATAATGTCAAACCTTCTGTCCATTAAAACTGTTTTATTTGACACTTCCAAAGTAGTTTATCCAAATATAAATAAATAAAGATATATGTGATTCACTTTACGGAATGTTCAAATAGAGAATTGCAAAACACAATAGATTACATATTTGTTTTAATTTGCTTTTTTATTGATTCAATTTCAGGTTTCAGCATAACAGGAATTAAACCTGTTGTAGTTAAATCAATGAAATCAATGGTACTGAAATGTTTAAGTTCATTATTAATGCAAATTGATTACTTCTATCCAATTAGCATCTTTGCTGCCTTGTCCTCAGTTACACAAGTATATTTACAAGCATATTCTGTCATAGATATATTTGTGTATTCTGTGGCCTCAGTTACAAGTCGGTATTAACTAAAAAAGACTGCTCAGTAAAACTGCAATATTTATGACACACTGAAATTGGACCACTGTATAAATATGTTTTCCTATAGTAAACCATTTACAGTGACACATGACTTACTTATCATCTACATGGAACTATAATAGTAAGGTGCACTATAATGATGCAAAACACTAATGAATCTGTATTAAAGCAGATCATAACAGGGACTGAACTCACATTCTCCCTTCCAACACAACAACACACACTACTCTAAGTAGTGGAGTTCTTGGTTGGGACTGAGTTCATACTGTCATTTCCTGCTGTGAATTATTTTGACCAGCAGATGCCCCTAGTGAACACTATTCAATATCAACACTACTGGCTGGATTGCTTTTATGCTTCAACAAAGCTTCATTTACCCATCACTACCTAATAGGACATTCGTACTTAGTCAGCACCTAAAAATATGCAACATTACATTTATTCTGTGAATGTAATGTATTCTGCTGGATTTTTGCACTGTATTTTAAATTGTAGAGGTATTTCTATTTGGCCATTTTCGTAGTCAAAGTGATCTTTGCATCACTGTTTTGTCTTTTGGTTGAAGTAGCATCACCTAGTTTAACTTGAACTCTCGATTAATATTTAGGTCGTGGTGCTTACAATTAGAAAGTCAACAGAGAATCTCTGCTGCCCACTGCAACAGCATCATGACCGCCCTCTTGCGTCTGGGTAGTGCGTGTCGACACAGCACTCACCTCTGACGTCATCAACACACTTAAGTTATATTAGCATAACACAGTTGTAGGCATGACGCCGGCGGACTCATCACACAGACCACGGTCCCTCCTCGCCACGGGAACGAAGCTCGTGGCTCGGTCGGCCAGCGGCCGCTGGTCCGCCATACAGCCCTAAATACGCAGCCCGCTGACTCTGGCACTCTTGGCGGGATTGATGGCGAAGCCCAGGCGTGACACATGCTGCAGGACCAGAGCCATGTCGTCAATGTAGGTCAAAATCCTCACTGCCTGAGCAGCGCCAACGCCGTCTCCACCCCCTTGGAGAACGTTTGTGGTGACAGGGAGTAGCCGAATGGGAGCTGATTGTACTAGAAACACTATCCACCTATGGCAAAGCGCAATAACTTTCTGTGGCGCAGTATAAAGGGGACCTGAAAACATGCGTCGGCTAGATCGATGGCTAGGTCATCCAATTGCCCGGCCGAACACAGTCCAGCAGCTACTTAATCATCAACACGTGAAGTTCTGCGTGTGATGACTTCGTTCAGCCTGCGCAGGTCCAAAATCGGTCTCGCTCCCCCCCGACTTCTTGGGAACAAGGAAATATGGGGAGCAAAAAACCCTGCTCCTGCGCCTGCCTTGGGCACTAGAGACACTGCTCCCTACCGGAGGAGGTCGGCAACCACTGCCCGTAGCATCGCCTTACGTCTGCCGGGTCGGCGAGTCCTAACAGTGAATTAGCTGCCTTGCATGCCCCGTCTCCCGGTGAACTGAGCACCGAGGACACACCCATGTCAGGTATCGGTCGCATGACATATATCGGGTCCCCCCCTTTCCCGGTCCTCCCACCTCGGGAAGGGGCTGGTGGGGGGCCCTGACCGAAAGCGCTGTGCCACAGCTGATGCTAATAGCGAACTAGCTGCTTCACGCGTCCCGTCTCCCGGTGAACTGAGCCCCGAAGACACACCTACATCAGGCATAGGTCCGTGGGCCGCCCGGTGACGCGATCTGTCGAAGGACGTAGATTGGGTCCCCCCTTACCCGGTCCTCCCGTCTCAGGGAGGGGCTGGCAGGGGGCCCTGAGCGAAAGCGCCGTACCACAGCTAATGCTAATAGCGAATTAGCTGCTTCGCGCGCCCCATCTCCCGGTGAACTGAGCACCGAGGACACACCCATGTCAGGTATTGGTCCGTGGGTAGCCTGGCGACGGGATCAGTCGAAGGACGTAGATCGGGTTACCCCTCACCCAGTCCTTCTGCCTCGGGGAGGAGCTGGTGGGGGCCCTGATTGAGAAGGCAGAGTAACGCTCACAACGAAAGATGCTAGTACAACATCAAAATAGGTACACGAGCCTCTCGTTCCACAAAAAGATAACGTACTCACATAAGAAAGGTCATCTCTGCAGTCCACTGCTACAGCGTTGTGACCGACTGTGTTGTAAGGGCTAGCGAGGGGCCAAGGGCAAAAGTGCCATGACGTGATTAACATTAACCATGAATTAGCAACCTCCCGCATCCCATCTCCTGGTCAACTAATCACCAAGGATGCCAGTACAAATCAAGATTGGTGCACAAATTCTCTCGTTCCCCAATAAAAGTACTCACATACAGAAGGTCATCTCTGCTGCCCACTGCAACAGCATCATGACCGCCCACTTGCGTCTGGGTAGTGCGTGTCGACACAGCACTCACCTCTGATGTCATCATCACACTTATTAGCATAACACAGTTGTAGGCATGACGCCGGCGGACTCATCGCCATACAGCTTCAAGGAGGACAGTCCCCGCCAGAGGTGCCTGTAACTCACCCATGCCGCACACATCATCCGCCCGTCGTTGATGGCTAGCACCTGTGTCCTCCGCAGAACGGCCGCCACCGCTGTATGGACCTCCGGCACCTCCCTCAGTTGACAGCTCAACGCATACTTAGGTGAGCCGGTCGAGAGGACCAGCCAACACAGCGACATAGTCTGTCAGAGTGTGCCACGCCGGCATAACAACGGCTGTCGTCCGGTCCGTGGAAAGTTGCGGTAAGCCTTGACTGCAGACCGGCGGCTGGGCGGAAGGAGAGAAGCCATCTGGGCGGTAGCCACCCCCACGACTTCGACCTTGATGGTCCCCCGTTACCGGCGCCGGGCCGGTACACAGGAAGCGGGCAATCTCCAGGAACCGAGTCCGGCGCTCACGCTCCTCCCTGGGGAGCGCGAGACCGGCCCAGCGCATATCGGCCTCCATCTGCTGACATTGCCCCAGACATGAAGCAAGTCGCATGAGGATCTTCTGCCAACATGGGAGAAGCACAAGCAAAACAAGGTTTGCTAGCCATTACGTTTTTTCCTTTCTGTGGTTCTAAGTGAATACACCAGCAACAACCGATGGTGACAAATTTCTCGCTGTAAAACTTAAGACAACAGGTTGCTGAGTGAAAAAGGGGAAACGAGCAATGCACAGACTGGGGAATTATTGGGGAGGATACTACCCCCTGTTTGGAGGGTGAGTACATTGAACTTGACTCAGGTATCGAGCCTCGAGGGGATTAACCAATAGCGCAGCCCGTTAGAGGGCGGAGCATGTACGGCATAGAACAGTATTGTACAGATCAGAATATGTGATGGTACCACCAACACATATTCACTTGGTAAGGAGTAATCTTTATAAAATGTAAAGTAGTAAAAGTATATAAGCAAGTTAAGCCAGAAAGCCTCTTCATGGTGTAACAAAATTACAGAAATTCACAAAGATACAGCAGATGTTTGTATTCTTCATTAGTATTGTAGAAATGCTGGATAATGAATACTGGTCTCTCCGAACTTAGAGCATGATTGGAAGAGGCTGTTAACTAGTGTTAACACACACACACAAACAGCTGTTTTAGTTAGATTCATAAATAACCATAGGTGGTGAGATGTCCCTGTGTTTTCTGTTGTTTTTCCCTTTTGGTGTTTGTATGTCTCTCCAGCTGTGGCAGGATCTAGGTCAGAAGGCGGGGCTGTTCACACACCTGAGGAGCATTATTCATCATCCTACCTTCCTGTTAAACCTGGCTCTTCCCAGCAGTCAGCGCCAGATTGTACAGTTTGTACAGTTTACTCAAGTGGTATTGTGTTCGGCCTCGAATCATAGTTTTCTTCAGTCTATGCTCACGGTGTTTGGTCACGTTTGCTTAGTGTTCTTTTCTATGCTCCACAGACCCGCTCCACAGTATGCTTTGCCATTCATACAACCCAGCAGGTGTACCACGTTTGGCGCACCCGGTTGGCATCCAGGTCACACCCTACCTGTATGCCATGTTCAACTTCACAGACGGGGGTAATGGCCTTCCCCAGTTCGACGAGGAGGAACCTATGCAGCTAGGATGGACATGTGTCTCCTAAGCCGCATGTCACCCCGCATGTCCAGGTCATGTTTTATGTTTTTATTGCGGGCTGCCTGACCATGTGGTGGTGAACTGTCCAAACAGGCCAAAAGAGCGGACTCACCGGTAGAGAGGGGGTGACAGGTGAGTCAGACAGTTGATAAGGCCTCTTCTGCTGCTAATTTAACGTTGTCGGTTACATTTTCAATGGTTGGTATGGCCTCTTCAGGCGTTGATTGATTCTGGGTCGTATTGCTGAACAGGCCTAGATCCCATTATGACCTTTGTCGCCCACCATGGACATTGTTGACATCTCAGGCAACCATCTCTCTGAGGTTTCCTTTTGCTCGGCTCCTGTGACGCTGATTCTGTCAGGTAATCATTGCGAGATGATTACATTTAAAGTAATTTCAGTACCCAGGAATCCGATTGTTTTGGGTCACCCGTGGTTGAAGCTGCACAATGCCCATGTCAACTGGTCGCGGGGTACCATAGCTACATGGAGTGATTTTTGTTTGTCTATGTGTCTGCGGTCTGCAGTGGTGGCTCTCACTTCTGCCCCACCGGCTCATGATTGCACCATTGAGCTTTTGCCTTGGTGCCTCGTTACCTTCCTCGAACCTTATCATCTTTCCAAGCTGGAACGGGAAGCCATGGAAAGTTATATCTCCCTGTCTGGTATTATCCGCCTGTCCTGTTCTTACCTTTGGTGGCTTGTTTCTTTTATGTGCAGAAGAAGGACCTGACTTTGCATCCTTGCATCAATTTCAGGGGTCTTAATGATTACAATTAAGAATAAATACCCCTTGCCTTTACTCACCTCTGCTTTTGAACCCCTTCAGAGAGCCACGGTGTTCACCAGGCTGGATCTTCACAACGCCTACCATCTGGTCGCATCAGGGAAGGTGACGAGTGGAAGACAGCTTTCAAGATGCTCTGCCTTTCATCTCAGGAGGTGGATCAGGCGTTTATGGAACTCAAAAGACTGTTTACCACTGCTCCCATTTTGATCCAGCCTGACCTCTCGTCAGTTTGTCGTTGAAGTGCATGCCTCCGTCACTGGTGTGGGTGCGGTCCTGTCTCAACGTTCAGGTGAGGACCAGAAGCTTCACCTGTGTGCCTTTTTCCCCAGATGGTTGTCAGGGGCTAGTCAGCCTTTTCTCGTTTTGACTGATCATAAGAATTCCATATGTATGTGTGTATGTATGTTATATGTATTCAATACACTCACATGTATTTACATATATATTCATCATATGTTATCTGCTTTTAGTCTAGTGGAAGTGTTTGGAAGTGCAACAGGCGTAGTTGGAGGAGGTACCAAGGAGTAGGTGTGTGCGTAGTATGAGGGGAGAGTTGGTGTGTTCAGCTGATGTCAGCTGAATTGGTGAAGATTTAGGACTGGTGGCCATTGCTGCTACAGTCAGCAGAAAATCCAAGGGCATCCATAATGTACGGTGAAGGACGCAGTGGAGATCCTCAGATGTTGGCGGCATTCAGTGGACATTCAACAGGAAAGTCCCGAGAATGCAACTGGATACCCTTAGCTAACGGTTGGTGCTCATAAAAAATTTGTTATTATGTGCGTAGGTGAAACTCAGGTCAGCACCAGTTAGGGAGGGGGAGACCGGAACTTCCAAATTTGAAGATGTGGACACCAGTATCTATAGGATGATGATTGGTTAATGTAAAGCCCACCCCTGATTTCCCTCAGAATGGGTTGGGTTATTTGTATTATAAAATGGCCTGCACATGTTTTATTTTTTACTTCAGCTACTTATTTCTTTGAAAGAATAAACTCTTTGCATCAGACGTCTGTTTGTATCCAGTGTCCTTCTTTAACCTGTTTGAGACTTCTGCAGCAGAGTTTTTACGCAGGAGACTAAGCGTTGGAGGTCCAGACTCATATCTGACCCAAACACTGGACTTTTTTCTACAACACAGACCCCAATCCAGGTAATGGTCCGCTTCCTTGTTTGTTTGTTCCCGCCTTCTGTTTATAGGTGCATACTGCCAAATTCGCATGCCTTCCTGGTGTCCATCGCACCCTGTTGCTGTTCCGGAGGCGGATCTGGTGGCCCTCCATGAATCGGGACACACACGACTATGTGCTGTGTGCTCCCGGGGTAAGACCTCTCATTGCCCGGCCTTGGGCTTGTTACATCCGCTGCCCGTGCCGGGACGACCATGGTCGCACATCGCTTGTGGCCTCTGTCCCAAGGTAATTCTGTGATTTTGACATTGCTTGACACTTTGTGGCTCTCCCCAAGCTCCATTCAGCTAAGGAGACGGCAGATCAGTTATCAGGTTGCATGGCATCCTTGTGGACGTGGTCTCAGATAGGGGACCTCAATTCATCTCTCAGGTCTGGAAGGGGTTCTGCCAAGCTTTGGGGGCCACAGTGAGCTTGACCTTTGTCTTTCACCCTTAGTCAGTTGGAAGTACAGTATCTGTTGGAAGTACAGTATCTGTTGCTGCCACTTGCTAACCAGACCAGGGTATTAATCAAAGATAGCTTCAGTAGTTTGGTCTGTTGTGACATTTGTTTGTAGCATCTGTTGCCTTAGCGTTCAGCGTGGTATCTGTCCTGTACCGTTTTGTTTTGAATTCGGCCAGTCGATACCACGCCCGCTTTGTTGTGCTAATTCGCTCGGCCTCCACTCAGCTACACACACAGAGCTAACTAGCGAGGTAGCTTATTTAAGCAGTTCCAGGAGCTGTAGCGGCAGCGGAAGCAGCAGCCTCCTCATGCGAAAACTCCGAAATGCTAAGACAAGGGAGTCTACCTGCAGGAGTCACAGAGGAAGCCCACCGCCTCAGATAAGTATCGCACTACTACTTTTGTGCTCACATTTAATAGCACTTAAACGTTCGTACTTTAAAAGTTTGTTTCCAGAGTATTCCTGTCCACTATTCCACCCATAGACGCAGATACTGGCTGCTGAACACACCACCAATCCACACAGCAGGCAGGCAGCTGGACCTCATCCTGACACGTAACTGTACCGCAGACTTATCTTCTGTCACACCACTGCATATCTCTGATCACTTCTTTATTCAACTCTCGGTCTCACTTCCACCAGCTCCCTCACCCTCTCCACCCCTGGTAACATTTTGTCGCAATCTCCGTGATCTATCTCCCTCCCACTTCTCCTCCCTTTTAACATCCTCCCTTCCCCCTATTGATGCATTCACAATGCAGTGCACCAATACAGCCACTAACACCTTGCTATCCACACTAACCACATCACTTGACAGTCTCTGTCCCCTCACAACCAGGCCTGCGCGAACCTCCCCCTCCTGCCCGTGGCTAACGGACGTGCTTCGCAAAGAGAGGTCCACGCTTCGAGCAGCTGAGAGGAACTGGCGCAAATTCAGAGACGCAGCCGAACTCATAAAGTATCAGTCCCTTCTTACATCTTTCTCTGCACACATAACTCAATCCAAGACCACCTACTTCCGTAAGATTGACTCTGCCTCCAACCCACGCAAGCTCTTCTCTCTAAATTATCAAAACATTAAATGAAATTTTTTTTATCAACAACAAACAAAAAACTTACCTGCTGGGCAGCTCCGAGCCAAGGCCCAGATACTTTTACATGCTCCCCAAAATCCACAAGGTTCCCACGCAGTTGAGCAAACCACAGGAGATCCCTCCGGGGAGGCCTATAGTTTCGGACTGTGAGAGTGAAACATACCGAACAGCTGAATTTCTTGATCACTTCCTCAATCCTCTCTCCATCACACACGATAGCTACATCAAAGACACATATGACTTCATAGAAAAGATTAAAACACTACACATTCCCAAAGACTCATTCCTCTTCACTATGGATATCGATAGCCTATAAACTAATATTGACACCATAAAAGGCATTCAGGCCGTCAAAACTGTGTTTTACAAATTTCCAAACAAAGAACTGTTACAACTATTAGAAATAAGTCTGACCAGAAATGACTGTTTAATGAGGAATGGTTTCTAAAAATCAAAGGCACCGCCATGGGCAAAAAATTTGCCCCGGCGTATGCAAACATATTTATGGCTGAATGGGAGACTGCAGCCCTAATATCATGCATTAAAAATTATTATAGATATTTGTATGACATTTGGGGCGTCTGGCAACACTCGCGGGAGGATTTTGAGACGTTTTTGGTCACTCTGAACAACCACAACAAATCTATAAGATTAACATCCAATTTGGACCCCTCATCGGTGGATTTTCTGGACACCACCACCTTCAAAGGCCCAGGATTTCCACAGAGCAACAAATTAGACACCAAAGTCTTCTTTAAGGAAACAGACACTCATGCCCTGTTGCACAAAAGCAGCTTCCATCCAAAGCACACGTTTGCGGGGTTGGTGAAATCACAGCTGCTCAGATTTCACAGAATCTGTACGCAGCAGCATGATTTCAAACAGGCCACAAAAGTGCTGTTCTCGGCCCTCTATTCCAGGGGTTATTCACGCTCCTTTTTGAGGAAAATATTCAAGACCTTTAAACACACCAAAACCCAAATTACCTCTAACATACTCCCACTAATCACTACCTATTCTAAACCAGCAGTACAATTGATCAGAGTGATTAAAGACAATTTTAATAAGCTGAAAAAAGAGACTCAGCTGTTACAGGAACACAGGATCATTGCTGCTTACAGGAAAAACAGGAACCTGCAGGATCAGCTGGTGAGAGCCCGCATCAAACCGCTGATGGACCCCAGGCACAAAGGTCACGGGGACTTCTTCAGACACCAAAATTGGGCACGAAATGGCAGGAACCAGGACATCTTTAAAACAGACAAGAACGGAAACACACAATCACAGAACTGTGTTTATTTGATTACCTGTAAAAAGTGTTTGTTACAATATGTGGGGGAAACGGGAAACACACTGGCTACTAGGTTCACACAACACAGGTATAACATAAACAATCAGAAAAACACACACACACCACTGGTCCAACACTTCGTGGAGCACGGAGCATCTTCCCTCTCTGCCACGGTCCTGCAGAGCAACCCGCGCTGGTCCACAGCCCAGAGGAGGAGAGCCGAGAGGATGTGGATACAGAGGCTGGGCACCAGACAGCCGGGGGGACTGAATGACAGGTGAGGGGGCTACAGTGGGAAGAGAAATGATGGACAGTGCACCAGATTCCTACCTCTCAGGTGGGAATCCAAATCTTTAATTTCCTAACCGGCCCGTGCCTCTTTCTCTGACCATGTGGCTCTCTTTTCCTTTTTTTCGGTCCTCCGCGGCGAGTCGCTCCGCCTCACCTGCCTCACACACATACACACGATCTCCTTGTAAATATGTGGATGATAGATAATAATAAGAATAATATTGTATAATTATATATATATATATATATATATAGATATGTGGATATGTATTACATTATATACTATTGATATAACATTAATAAGAATAGATATTGGAACTGGATGAAGCAGAGTTTATAATATTTCCAGGAGTATGGCTGTTCTGAGTGTAATACAACCGCTCTTCACCCGCGGTGTTTATTGATAACGGCACTAATAGAATAATACAACCGCTCTTCACTCGCGGTGTTTATTGATAACGGCACTAATAGAATAATACAACCGCTCTTCACCCGCGGTGTTTATTGATAAAGGCACTAATAGAATAATACAACCGCTCTTCACCCGCGGTGTTTATGGATAAAGGCACTAATAGATAGAATACAACCGCTCTTCACTCGCGGTGTTTATTGATAACGGCACTAATAGAGTATAATATAACCGCTCTTCACTCGCGGTGTTCATTGATAACGGCTTTAATAACTGTTCAGGAATGAGGGACCATGGAATGTTTTACGGTGATCTCATTAATGTTTTAACTGTGATCTCAGGAATGTTTTAATTGTGATCTTAGAAATGTTTTAATTGTGATCTCATGAATGTTTTAATGGGGATCTCACGAATGTTTCAAATGTGATGTCAGGAATATTTAACTGGAAGGATGTTCACAATCCATATCTTATGATGTTGATGTATGTATGCAATTCGTCCGCACCGGAGCAGGAGATGGAGCGCGACTCTGGCCAGCCTGCCATGTATTCTTGACCCTAACCTTAACCACTCTCCTTCCTTGCCTAAACCTAAGGGATGGTAACCCACACAGGGAGAAGCTTTGAGAACAATTCGGCTCTGTAAACACACGTAATTGTCGTAGTTTACGCCAAAATTTGGGAGTCAAAAAAATAATATTTCCCGTAATTCGGCCGCCATATGACGCCAAATCATAATCCTTTACCTAACATTAATCACTCTCCCTCCCGACCTAAAACACGGTAATCCCACACAGGGAGGAGGGCTGAGAACAATTCGGCGGTGGAAATTAACTTCAAACATAGACCACAGACCAATTAGTTAGTTCCTTAATCCCCACATTAATAGACGGGAGAATTGTAGTTGTTAACGCCTAAAAATTGGAAAAAAGACTACATTTCCCACAATTCTGCCACCACGTCCAACGTCATGACGCGGACGTAACGCGCATTAAATGCCGCCACCGGCAGACCAATCACAGGCCTGGCAACCTACCTAGACTGGCAACGCAGCTTGGCGCCTCCTTTCTCTCCTTGACTCCTGTCGCGGACAGTTAGAAAGTAATTATTGTAGAAGATTATTATTAATTTACCGGACAAACTCCGCCTGAAGAAGGTCGTTTTAAGACCGAAACGTTGCACGAAATAAAAGGTTTGTCCACAAAGAAAACTTTTTTTCTTCACTTTCTTTTATTTTGAAGTTTTATAACGAATTGCATACGAGAACCAAGCTAAGCTAACCAAGCGCTAACACCAACACGTAACCATGAGCTACGGGGGTTGGACACTGGTGGACCACAGGAGGGGTCACCGAGGACGCAGGGACCACGAGGCACCACCACCGCCCAGGTACGAGTCCCGGTACCCATACCAGAACCACCGATCCAACGCCCTGGGGCGCAGCTATGCTGACGTGGTCCGCACACGTGAGACCCGCAACTACAGCCCACCTGCTCACAGGTACAGACAGCCACAGAACACCCAATTAAATGCCCACAATGGGACACGCCGGGGACCACAGAACCCCCCATATTGGGCCAACAGACCCCTGCGGCAGATGACGCGGGACGGCCCGCATGCCGCTCCAGTACAGGAGAGGGTCCGCTCCACTGATCCGAACTTTGTACAAAAAACACACATTTTACACAGAATTATAAAAACTGTACACCACCTGAGAAACGTGTCAGCAGCCCAGCCCCCCATAACAATTGATAGAATGACAAACAATTTGGCCACTTTCATTAAGCCAGCAGTACCGAGTGAGACCACACAGCTGCTCCTTGAGGGCAACGCCAGAAACTGGTCGTACACCACCATGCTCATACTGAGGGACCATTACACAGAGACATTAGAAAGCGAATTAGACAATCTGACCCAGCTGCCTATAAGAGACTGGCAACAACCATTTGACACAGCCACAGTCTGGGCTAGGAGAAATCTGGGCCGGCGACTGCTAGATGACACTCTGGAGAGTGCACAGGCCATGATAGTGGCCAAAATGACTGATGTGCAGCCTAAGGAGACCCCACAGGTTCGACAACCGGACCCTCCAGCCACATCATCATCCCCCCCTCCTCGAGCCAGAACACCCGACGCCCCAGAACGCACAGTGGCCACGGAGGCTGCAGGACAACAGGGACCACCAGCCGGACGTACGCTGACCATCACAGCGGAAATACATGCCCCCCCACTTCCACAAAGACAGACAACGAGGGTGAGGAAAGCAGAGACACAGCCCTCCACCTCAGCACAACACACCACCACAGTGACCACCAGAGCCACCATGACAGACACAGAGAGCGACGGGACACCAGGTGAGCAGGAATCGCACCTTGGCCCCTCTCCCTCCTCATCCCCGCTCAGCTCCTCTTCCTCCATGAGCTCTTCATTCCAGCACAGCCCACCAACGGCAGACCTCCTAGGTGAGCTGACAGAGGTGGATGAGACCCCCCCGCTACTGCAGGACAGAAATGCACCGGTAAGTCTCCCCGGCTGGGGCCCTGGGATATCTTTAATCCCTAAAGGGACAAAACAGACCACATTAGAACAACTGTTAGCACCTGTCACTCCAACATCCACACCGACACGCAGGCCCACCAGACACCTGAATACCGCTCAGAAAATGAAGGACTGGAGTCTGAGTGTGGGCAAAAAATGGCTGGTGATCGGTGATTCTAATGTGGCCAGATTTCCACCTTTCAAAATCCCCAACTTACAAATTGATAGTTTTCCGGGGGCCACCTTCAGGCACGCAGAGGCCATACTGGCCAGAACTGAGCCCGCCACGAGCCCAGAAAAAGTTATCCTTTCTTTTGGGATAAATAGCAGGGCCCAAAAGACTGAAGAGACTGCCATTAAACAGATGCAGCGGGCCATGAGGATGGCTAGAATAGTCTTTCCACAGGCGCAGATCTGGGTCCCTGAAGTCAACTTTTCCAGAGGGCTCCCCTTCCACGAGCAGGCCAACCTGCACAGACTGAATAAATATATTAACAAAAACTATCATTACATCCCAAAGCTTTCCAGGGCAGAGTTCAGCACGGAGAGGGACAAGATCCACTGGACCCACCACACAGCCACGAGGATGCTGGCCCACTGGAGCAATTGGGTAAAATAGAGGTCCCCGTGAACCTGCCTGTTCAGGAGGGGAATAGACTGGTTATTAATTTGTGTAAAAACTTTTTACTTACAGCAGCACAACTCTCACTCCTCAGTAAGGGATTAAATTTCATCCCAACAAAAGGCACAAACAAAGAAATCAAAGAACGGAGCAGGTCTGATATACAACAATATCACAGAAGGCTGAAATTGGCTATTTATTTTGAACATAGTCCCAATCTGGAACCCCCACCTTTTACACCCAAATCGGACTGGACCCCTCCTACAGGGAAACTCCCACCAGGACTCACAAAAACTATTAGCACAGATCTGAAATATGTACAGGAAAAGTTTAGAACCATCTGGAACAAACCAAACCTGAAAAAAGAGGAAATTGAGGCACTAAATTCACTAAAACAGAATATGAATATCATTATTAAACCAGCAGACAAAGGCTGCTCCATCATTATTATGGACAGAGAACAGTACCTGTGGGAGGGGTACAGACAATTAAAGGACACAAAATATTACAAAAAAATAGACCAACCAATTTATTTGGCAACAGTTCCTTTAATTGACAAAATTATTAAAACATTAAACGACAAAAAATTTATCAATAATAAACAAAAAACTTACCTGCTGGGCAGCTCCGAGCCCCGACCTAGATACTTTTATATGCTCCCTAAGATCCACAAGGATCCCACGCAGTGGAGCAAACCACATGAGATCCCTCCGGGGAGGCCTATAGTGTCCGACTGTGAGAGTGAGACTTACCGAACAGCTGAGTTTCTTGATCACTTCCTCAATCCTCTCTCCATCACACACGATAGTTACATCAGAGATACATATGACTTTATAGACAAAATTAAAACACTGCACATCCCCACAGATTCATTCCTCTTTACCATGGATATCAGTAGCCTGTATACCAATATTGACACCACAGAAGGCATTCAGGCCGTCAAAAATGTATTTTACAAATTTCCAAACAAAAAAAGACCAGACAAAGAATTGGTACAACTATTAGAAATAAATCTGACCAGAAATGACTTTGTATTTAATGAGGAATGGTTTCTACAAATCAAAGGCACCGCCATGGGCAAAAAATTCGCACCGGCATATGCAAACATATTTATGGCAGAATGGGAGACTGCAGCCCTAAAAGCATGCATTAAAAGGCCCCTCCATTATTATAGATATTTGGATGACATTTGGGGCGTCTGGCAACACTCGAGGGAGGATTTTGAGACGTTTTTGGTCACTCTGAACAATCACAATAAATCCATAACATTAAAATCAAAATTGGACCATTCCTCTGTGGATTTTCTGGACACCACCACGTTTAAAGGCCCAGAATTTCCACAGAATAACAAATTGGATATAAAAGTATTTTTCAAGGAAACAGACACGCATGCCTTATTGCACAAAAGCAGCTTCCATCCCAAACACACTTTTGCAGGGTTGGTTAAGTCGCAGCTCCTGAGGTTCCACAGAATCTGCACGCAGCAGGAGGACTTCAGGTATGCCACAAAAGTGCTGTTTTCCGCTCTCTCCTCCAGGGGCTATTCACGCTCCTTCCTGAGGAAAGTATTCAGGACATTTAAAAACACCAAGACCCAAATTAACTCCAATATACTCCCA
>JAVQJD010069266.1:0-28818 GCA_036023655.1 Nannoperca australis
TTTCCTTAAAATGGAGAACTTGGATCAATACAGTCAGGCATGTTAAGCAAAGAGTATAACATATAAAAATGTATAAAAAATAAATATTAAATATAACAACCAAACTGGGTCATTTACAAGTATTAAGTGATCCTCTGGTTTCTATGAATGCAATAGCTGCACCAGTGTCTCCTTAAAAGACCCCTGTAATACTTCCTATTAGGGTTGTCACCTTAAGACGTTTTATTCATCTATTACTCTAGGATTGTTTTGACTAATTGGCCAAGACTGTACTGACGGATTAGCTGAGAGTGACAGTCCTGCCATGTAATGTCACTGCAGAGTTAATGTAATATGTGTTCTGGATGAGATGAGAAAAAAGGTCCTAATCATCAAACTTTAGTAACCTTGGGCAAGGACAGTTTTCATAATGAAGGCTCTTGTAGAACTAGAGTTTCTTTTTAATTATTGATCAGTTCACAAGGGTGAGTTTTAAGGCACCAATGAGCTCTCAGTGGTTTTAATAGAGCCATGTGGCGGTATGAGTGTGCACGTGGGTGTCATTCTAATGAAAGACGATGAGTCACTGGGTGAAACTTGTAAACTTTGCTACTACAATTGCTCAGGTTTGGAGTGTGGGCTTCTTTCCAGGTCTGGATTGTAGGCTGCAGTGATGAGGCATTGTGTGGGGGAAGAATCCCAGGTTGTTCACGGAAAAGCCTTCCAATCCTAAAACCGTTAAAGTAGCTATTGTGGTAGATCCTGCGTTTTTGGGGCTATATTTGTTCGACAGTGTTTATTCATTTTTTTGGTGTACAACGTGCAAATGTTGGTATTTTGGTGTCTGTTGTAGATATAGATACTCTGATACAGAAAGCAATGGCAAACGTCAGTCCCACTCAGTCAAAGAATGAGCAGGGTTTCCTTCGTATCTCACAGTTTAGCACCACTGTTCAACATTTGTACAGATAGAAATCATCAAAGAGGAGTCAGAGATACCGGCTTCTCCAATGACAGTAGGCCAGTAGATAATAATAACTGCACCCACAGCCATACTTTAGTGTTATATTATGGTCACTGGTCATATATTATTTATTAGAGATCATATTATATTACAGTCTATTATATTACAACGACCTTGCCATTACTATGCATTACGATATTAAGAATGTCTTGTAATTGCAATCAGGAACAAAATACCAAACTGTAGTTAATGAAGAGTCAAAATGGTAAATGTATGTGTAGAGTTCTTAAGCTTGCTGATTGGATGGTGCTAGTAGACACCTCTTCTCATGTTCATACACATGTAGTTTTACCTTTTGATTCAATAAAGACAGAAATGTCTGTGCATTGTATTTGCAGAAAATGAATAGGGCTTGTACTTCTGGAACCCTTTGGCACGAAACTCTCACTTCACTTATCTATACATATTGCATTATGATTAGGGGTCACAGCTGTTATGTCTTCTCAACTGTTGATTTTTTGATTAGGTGTCCAGGAGAATGTATGAGTATGTAAATACCATTGATCTGTGATGTGTGTATAACACATGCATGGTTCTTCTTCTGTATGTAGCCGCCCGGCCTACAGCAGTTACTCATACCTTGTGGGTCAGTTACAGATTATTTGTGAAGAAAAAGAAGATTAGTTTTGCAGATAAATTTAAAACTTTAAATGTTTTTTTTTCTGTCAGAATCCTTTTTAGTGTGAAACAATGAAACAATTAACAGCTGTCTTAATTAACACAATTAAGTAGTCTTAAGAGGAAAGATCAATGTTTGGTTTCAATTATTTATTGTTGTGGTGCATTTAGAAGGGTTGCGTGCCAGCATTGCTTTGTGTTTAGGAGATGTGAGCCCCTGCTGAAAATTACAGTGTTAGGTGCATTACAAAGGTTGAGCTAAGTTCATGTACCAAGCTCAGTCACGATGCATCTGTAGTAACGCGATAGAAATGAACCAAATGGAACAGAGAGAGTACAATGAGACATTAAAGAGGTATAAATATGCCTTTAACTTCCCTCATGGACTACCTAATTTTAATTTTAGATTCATTTTGGAAATTGTGCTAAAATATAATGTGACTCAATCATTGTGCTAAATTAGTTTGTGAACTGAGCAATGAAATGTTCAGAAAGTCTTCCAACGCATTCACAGCCTCAAGCTGCTCAAGCATTTTTTTTTCTGCATGTATAAAACTGTGGTTAATGTGTGTATATTCAGTAAGTTAACAATTACTTTCATGTTGTCTTCACGTTTGTCTTTGAGATGCTGACTGCAAGTTGGCATTTTGGCTGAAACACAAGCTTTCCAAGGATACTGAAGGAGAAAGCTCAAAGGAGAAAGGAGACAAAAGGGAGACAGAGGGTTGGGGACCTAATCAACACAGTCAGGAAGGTGGCAGTTAAGTACAAGTGATGAAGCAAGCAAAGTCGAGTAGGGATAGAGGATGTGAGAGAGAGAAAGACACCGACAAAGACATGGACAGAGACAAAAGTAAACAGAGCAGTCAGATCTATAGATCCAGGAGAAGCAGTGATTCTCCCAGGAGGGTGTCTGGCTTGCCTCCCAGTCTTTGCCTCTTCCGTTGGCAGCCACAGGGGCTACTCAGCTTTTAACAAGACTATGCCCTTTGTACATTACTGCATCCCTTTACCCTTCCTCTGCCCCAACTCTTCTCACCCACACAGTCTATTGGGCTTCTGTGGTTTTTTATTTTTAATTTTTATATTCTCTTGCTCTGTACAAGTACTGATAGTCTCTAATTAATGCCAGTGGCAGTTTTTTGCATCATTATCACGGCCTATCTGCTGTGCTACTCACAAGCTAATTATCATGAAGAAAAGGAACTTATCTGAGATCTAACAAATAGATTTGAAATCTAAACCTAACTGTATTTGTTAAGATGATAGTTTAATGATCATGTCAGACATCTTGAAGCGTGTACAAATTCCATGTCATATTTTACTTCTTACTACTTTATTTTCAACACTTGAAAGCGCAATGGTTACAATATTATTTAACAGCTGATTGGCATTTGCCACTATTTGAATTGGGGAAGCCCGCGAACACACAAAGAGGTGAGCAGACAGTAGGTAATCATACAGGAGATACATATGTTTACTCTCCGTAAACAGATCTTAAATTTGGGAAAAATAGTGCTCTGGAATGGGTTTGGTTCTCAGTACTGGCAGATGCCCTGATTTGAGATTTTGGAATCAGTATCAGGAGTGAAAATCCCTATTGAATAATCAGCTTATAGTTTAATTTGGCACTTACTTTGTCACTGTTGGCAATCATATAATTTTGCAAATACACACTTATTTCAGTTATCAGTTTTCAACAGGGCATTTACAGTCATCTAATAATCAAACATTGTACACATTTCTAGGAGAAAAATGTATCATAAACAATGAGAGCCAACATTTTGATGCTTCTGTGGTTCTAAGGGCCAGCAAACAGAGACCTCAGAAGCCTAAAAACAGAGTAGGGGAAAAAGAAAGGGAATATAATTCTTACAAATCAAAAAATAAAGAAGATGGAAAAAGACAGAAAGCAAGAGAAGAGAAAATGAATTGATGAAGAGAGAGCAACAACAGGAACAAAGATGAGAAAAAGGGCAGAAGTTGGGTTAAGCATTGTGTGTGTGCCAGCTGTACCAAGCGACTGGTGATGAGCTCCTCTGTTTCCTGCTGGGACAGCGACTGGTTGATCCCTGCAGTTGTATACAGAGCCTACTCCCGGTGGCTACTTTACATTTGCTTAATTGATTATTGATCTGAATTCTAGAGTAAATGTCACGAGCTTGCTACGTGGTGTTGTGTATGAAAATAAATAAATTTGCCTTTGTGTGTGTGCACTTCCGCTTCTCTCCCTGTCCATCTGTCTGCCTGCTCTCCAGCACGCTACATCCAGCAACAATAAAGCCTCAACCTTTTTGCACTGATAACAATGCAGTAGTGTTGTGAAGAGGAAAGGCTTGCAGAGACTGTCGGTTATGCCACGCATTGTTTATAGCTGAAACATTAGTGTGTGCGCGTGTTTTCACTGATGTTATGCTGCGCATGTTTGTGTTTATGTGCATGCTCTGTGGTGGGTAATGAGTAGACAGATGGTGCACACTCCAGGGTTCGGTGCTGCAGACATGCCAACAAGGCTTTACATGGGTGTGTCAGTTTATTGTGTATGTGTGCATGAGGACGAGTGTGTGTAGAAAAGAAACAACCTCACACAGTTTATAAGGGCACTTCATTTGTGTGCTAAGATGGTTTGTTGCCTCAAGAGAAGTGCTGGGAGGTTAGAGCCTCAATCACCACATGTTCTCTGAATATACATGATTGTGCTCAAGTGCTTATACACATATACATACATACATAAATACATACATACTGCACTGTATATGCAGTTATTTTTTCTCTGAGCCCTGCTGGTCTTGGTTATGCAATTTCTAAACTTGTCACAATTGCTTTATCTTGAGGAAAATGTGCTTTATTATTGAGTGCACTGAAGCATCAGAAACCATTTTGTTGTGGTTGCTTTTTTTTCTTGAGAGATCTGAGCAAATTTTTGTTTCATCAGTTTCTCTGTAGCGCTCTAGGCTGTGAGGATGAGGTGTGTTGGATTGAACACAGCAACTGAAGTCATACGACATGCTGACAGACACATCGACGAACAAGCCTCACACAGCAACACACTTGAAAGGGGCAGCTGTCGTGTCCTGGGGTCTGACTCTATTGTAATATAATAATGTGCACTCACAGACACAGACACACCGCTCCCTCTTTACTCTGCCTCGGCAGAGTTTTGTCGTGACTCTGCAGAGCTGTTGGTGCCAGGAAACACAGTGGCCCCTCCCTGCTGTCGTGCAACCCCCGACTGGCCTGGCAATCACCCTGTTCTGCTCCCTTATTGTAAAGAAATCAGAAAGACTTTACAGAAAATAGTGAGTGAGTGCTATCAAGTGTTTTTTTTAAATATATTTTCATCCTGTTTACTGTGTCATTTGTCTCTCCCGCTGCCTTTTTCCTAATATCTTCCCTTGAGTTCTTTCCCTTTATTGTGACTCCCTATGCTGCTGTCAATATGTTTCCCTCTCTGATGTTTTCTTTACCATCCCACCTCCCTCCTCCCCTTTTTTCCTACTGATTCACCATTCAGTCATCGTTTCATTTTCTGACTATTTTATAGCAGCTCTTTTATGCTTCACCTTACCAAAACACATCTTTCTTTTTCTGACTTGACAAGTTATCCCTTCTACAGTTTCTCACAGGATAAGAGTCCTTCTTTCCCCTGGACTCCTGGGGGCACCCTCGACATAAGTGATATGAATAGCTAGCAGGCAGAAAAGCATGGTGGATAGGACTGATGGAGAGAAGGAGAGAGGGAGTGACTGTCCTTTACATTATTTACAGCTTACACGTGTACTCAAGAGGAGAATAAATGTTAATAGCAAAGCATGCTGGAATGTTTTCTCACATGAAGTATGGACACTGAACTTGTATGATTTCCCCCAATCTACATACAGTATGTATCTTTTTGTTTATTGGCTGTTTACAGTATTGCTGAACAGTGCATAAAATGTTTTTCTTCAAGCCATTTTTGTTCTACACACACTACTGTACAGTTCATTGTTTCTTAAACATTGATTTTTTTATCAATGAATTAATCTGAATTACCTCAGCATGTTGTCATGTGATGTGCCCACTCAGCAGGAAAGTTGTGGCTCCACAGTATTGGTGGTAATTGGTTTCAGAGGGGAAGATTTATTCCTTCTATTGTTCAACAGTAAAGAAAAGTTGTCCAATTTGTCATAAGTTTTACTTGGTTTCCAGCCACATTCGTGTTATGGTGTGTAAAGGGATTGCGCACCACCAGAAGTACAGCTAAATTACTTTTTCAACATTTCCCACTTGTAACAGAGCTGCAGGAAGGGAGAGCAAATAGGATTTTCAACAATGACAAGAAGCAGCTGCAGCAGAAGTGCATACTGAAGAAGGCAATTATAGGAATATGTGTGTGATGTTTTGTGTTGACAAAATCAACAGGTTTTTAGCGCTCTAAGGTTTATGACTAATACAGCCCTGCACACCCACACAGGTGTGTACATGGTCACACAGGCAACTTATGTGAGTGGACTATGGGTATATAGGAGGTGTAAAAAAGTTCCAATGCCAAAATACTGTAAATTAATATGAATGGGGGAATAAAAAAAGATGCTGGAGGAAGAAAATCTGTGCATATGTTGGCAGCTGTGTGTGGCAGGCTTGGTGGTTGAATCCTCAGCTCCTCTTGTCCTCCTATTTAAGTTTCCTTGAACAAAATTGCCCCTGATGACTATCAGTGGTGTGTATGGGGGTGAATGGGAGGCACTATGTAGCACCTTGGTATAAAAGCACTATATAAATTCAGTCCATTTACTGTTTGTAGACTACATGGTCCCCCTTATTAGTACTACTGCAGCTGACGTTCCATCATATTCTTTTTACATTCATTCTTTCTTTGTTTCTGTAATTCATCCTCACCTCTAATCTCATTTCCTCGCTTCCTCTCTCCATCTCTTAATACTATCATGTGTCACTATCTCTTTGTTATATTGTCCAATACAGCAGATGTGTGATCTTGATCAAATGTCCTTCTGAGGGGATTGGCCAGGATAAAACCAGCTCTCTCCCTGGCTAAACATCTGCAGATGTTTGACACAGCAGCTGGTAGCGCTGGTCCTGGTTTTGCCCCTATTTAGTTTTTTTCCCATATCGTTCCATTCCAGCAGATTAGTCAGTCTACAGAGAGCATCTCAGTTGTGTGAATGAGACAGCGAGAGAGGGAGAGAGTGAGAGAGAGAGAGAGAGAGAGAGAGAGAAGGAGAGAGAGTGATCTGTAGAATTGTGAGGCTGAGTGACTGCTTGTGGGGTATGCAAGAACTACACAGCTGGTTGCCCTTTGCTATGCGTGTGTGTGAGCAAGGTACGACTCGAGCTGGTGTGTGTGTGTTGCTCTCTTAAATAGGAGAGTAAGCCAGCAGCAGCAGCAGCAGCAGCAGTACAGTGGAGCGTGTTCAGTGTCTGGATGTTTGCGCTGCCTCTCTCAGCTGCGGGACGAAGCCTTACTGTAGGTATACACACACACACACACACACACACACACACAACAGCACACATACACGTGTACACAATGCTGTTTTAACTTCTCGTAGGCTACTCATTTCTGTATATTGACGTTTCTTTTTTCTTATACATACCGGTGAATTTAGTGTGAAGGCAGATAGTGGCTGTATAGGAGGGTTCTTTTCCTCCCAAGTGTATTTCAGTGCAGAGGATTTGAGACAGTTGAATGAGGTGATGCAGAGATTAAAATGTGCCATTCATCAGCAAAGTGTTTCCATCACTTCAGCACGTTCACACCTTTGCATGCCTAACAGATTTTCATACAGTATTTCCATAAACCTGATTTGGTTATATGGCAATTTGCACTTCAGTAGAAGGTACTGGTCATCTATAAACTATGTCCAGGTGTGTGTGTGTGTCTGTGTCTGTGGTTGGGGATGGCGGGGTGGAGGTGCAGTAGGTGTGTTGTCGTGTCCAGTTTCCAGTAGTGTGGAACCTGAGCTGGCTGCTAGTATGACATGACATGGTTCTGTTAGTTAGATGAGCAGAAGGGAACAAACAATGATATACAACATAAGTGTGAGAAAGAGAGATACAAATAAGGAAGGAGTTAGGATTCTGAAATGTACCGATTGCTGCAGTTGAAAACGGATATCATCCTGCTTGTGCGTTTATTTTGACCAGATAATTGGTTAAAAAAGCACGATAGATTGCTAAATTTGCAAAGGTTTATGTGCCCCACCACACCCCACCCACGACACACCCCTCAAGCCGCAGTCTTGTTCCCTTAATTCCTGTTTCAGGGGGGCTGGGTGCTGAACGTGCTCAGAATGAGAGCAAAATAGCCACAACTGGGGAAGAGTGGGGCAGAACGAGACTGAAGTAGAAAATGGTAAGAAGTGAGAGGAGGAAAGAAAGATTGAGGCAAGGTAACAGAGAAGACATGGGATGAGAGAAGGTTAGAGAAAGAAAAGTCTACAGCAGTTGGAAATAGAGGGGATAGCCTGAGGAGGGTAAAGACAAATAGTCTGATAAGAAGATATGAGTGACTCTCTCTCCACTGATGTTCCTCTCATCACTCAAATGCTGAATAGATTGCACTGTTTCTTCAGGCACCCTTGGGTTGTTTAAGTACAGTTATCATCAATTTTCAAGATCAGTTCATGGCAAGAAAGCATTTGAGAACACCTAGTCATTGTAACATCACTGCTCAAAATGTCTGTGCCTTCTATAAAGAAGCAAAGACTTTCACTCCTCTCCACGAAATGACTGCAGGAAAAGTGGCAAGTCGTGTCTGAACTCCTGAATGGTATTTCTTGTTACTGCTTGCATGCCCAGTACAGTACATGCATAATGCACACTGTGAAGTTCTACTGGGAGAGACTAATGTGATTTTAGAAGTAATAATTCATTTAGAATCATTCATTTTGTCACAAGAATTGTATGCTCAGCATTACAAAATAGTGTGCATAGTTTCTCTCCCATACATACAAGAAATGAGTCCACATAAAAGCCAATAACAGAACATGTCAGTAAATGGATTTTGAAGGTTTTTAGTCTGATAGTTAAGATCATACTATAGAAGCTGAAACCCTATCAGGAAGATGCCCGTCTTATTCTGTACATTAAATAAACTCATTATATACATTGTTGGGATGCTGTTCTGAATATAAAGCCGTACAGGCTCCTCTTAGTATGGATTAAAGTGTTTCTATCAGTCACAGTGTGTTGGATGTATTGGAGTGTTTCACTTATTTAATAATAAAGAAAAACCCAGACTAATTTTGTTTATAACCAACCAGTTCAGGCTGCTAGATCACAACATTCATCAGTCACTTATGCTATTCTTGCTCCCAATTGAGTTTCAGAATGTAAAAACCCCTCCAAATTGTGACTGATTACCTGTCAACGTGCCTAACAGAGTACACCAACAGCCAACATTTGCTGCATTTGGCTGGTGTAAATGTTGCAGCTGGTGAGACCTGGAGAGGAGGAGGAGGAGGAGGCTTTCTCTTTACTCATGTAGATTATACAGTTACAGTTGCACACATTGGTTGGATGGTTGCTGATTTTGTAGAAAATAGCCAGAAATTCAGCTTCATCAAAGATGCTCTCTTCATAGACCTAGTGGTGAATGTGTGTCACGATCAGCATTATCTTGGGTCATGAAGAATAGCTGCAATTCCCCCCGTGTATGCAAATAAAGCTATAATGGATAATAAATTTGCAAATGGGTGCTCAGGTACTTTCTGGCTCCTAGGTTATTTATACACTTATAATACAGTGGCAATAAAAAATACTCTTGCTCATTACAATGAATTAGATCAATTCACTTATTCTTTTGGTCTCTTTTCATCACTTTGCACATTGCTTCATATCCATAACCTGCTCATTGCAGTGATACCTCCAACTCCTACAATTCCTCTAATCTCGCAGTCTAAGCATTATTTTAGCAAAGGTAATGGTGTAAATGAAATATGCACACTCTTGTCATTTTGCCAGTTGGTTTGTTTGCCAGTGTGGAGGTGGTACCACAGACTTTGATCAGCACCATCCTCACGGTGTGTATGGATGCAACTAAGTCAAACTGTTTTATGTAGTGAAAATCAGTATATATTTGATTGGGTATTTGCAGGCATATTGTAGACATTTATTGCAAGATGCTTTGTCACAAAGACATTGATTTAGTGCTTAGGTGCATCAGTCCACAAATAAATATTTTCCGTAAATCTCTGGCAGATAACTAGATGCCTGGAGCAGTGCCAGCCCATCTGGTCAGTGTTCCGAACCTTTTGCAGAGCAGGCGATGCTGGATCACATACAAAAGGTGTAGCTTTAAGCACTGTTCATTGTCCTGAATACTGCAGCTCCTACGGATTCTGTCGTACATTGAATAAGCTATTATTTCACAAGAATTGCCAATTCATAAAATGTTAAGCTTTCATAGCATTTCAGTTTAATTGTTTGCAGATTCCTTTAAAAATGGAAATAAATGCTGTATTTCTGCAATGCATAGTAGTATCTGAAAAGATGCAGTTCAGACCTGATCTATACTTCACCATCACGACTCAGACGCAAGGAAAGGGGTGCTGTGAGGGGAGTCAGTACTAATTAGAGGCCAAGCCTTGTCACATATAGTCAACATAATGCTGTGGATGTAATTAAAAGGGGGGCATTTCACACATGACAGCATTCCAGAGTGCAAGAGAGGAAACTCCACAGGGGAAAGGGGAAAAAATCTTCCAAAAAAGTAAGAAATGAGAAAAATGATGGACAGAATCTCCCTTCTGTCTCCTTAATATGTACTGAATTAGGTACAGCAAATGACAAGACAAAATATGCTAATACCACTACTGGCTCTGCAAGCTTTTTTCAGTATAGTAAGTGTTTTTGTAGTTCATTACGGAACTGCAACACGCGGAAGGGCATTTAAAATAGGATTATTATATTCACACTTCTGTGGGTTCACATTTGTAAAACACTCCCATACCGGAATATGAAGTGCGGTAGCGGTATGTTTAAGGAGTGCTAGATGTTAGGCATGCGCGCACTGGTGCTTCCTAGGTTCCTAGGTGCACAGCAGGTTGAATCACAGGGGCATCAACATAAGCAAAACAAGCAAAAGGAAAAAAGTAAGACCAGTTTTTCATCTAAAGTAAGACCTATTGGTATTAATTTATTTATTCATTTCATTAAGTCAAATAAATCCTATCATGGAGCAATATGCATATTTGGCTTATAAGATCATTTCATAATGCCAAGCTGCATTGGAGTGCATTGGATTGGAAGCGGTCCAGACAGATAATAATTCAAAAATTATAAATACTCTTTTTCTGTTCTGTGATTAATGTCTTTCTGTTGCACGCTCAGTCAGTGGCTTGTTAAACTATGGCACTGGTATTAGCTTTTATAATAACTATATGTATTGTTCAGCATCACAAGTCTATCCTAATAGTGTCTTACGGAGACTAATGATGGTTTACATGTACATGGTACATGTAAGTTTTACTGTTGCAGCAGTTATAAGTGGACCATAGAAAAATATATATCTATATAGCTCTAGTAGTAGTTATTATGAGTATGAATAATATGCTTTACTAACCTCAATGTATGGCTACTTTGATCATGCACTGATTGAGTATGCAAATAGCACGAGTGTAGATTTTAGGCATATGTTCCACAAATCAAACTTGAGTGGTTTGATTTATGACTCTGATTTTAGACACTCTTTTATGCATTATTAAAGAGCAATACAATCAGCAATTAATGAGAGATAGCATTAACCAGTTCAAGATTGTAATTAATAACGCATCAGCAGGGATGTTTATCATACGGTAGTAAATCATTTTGAAAGGAATCCTCCTCTCTGTTGATGCCTGGAAGCCCGAATATATATTCTGTATATGTACAGTGTTTTGGGGGGAGGGTGATGCTTCAAAAAAGCACATCAGCAATGTTTTTGGGTTGGTTCCGTTCTGCCGTGGAGTTGCTGAGCCAGCAAATGGAGGCCTGGATCAACACGTTCCTGACGGATGTGCTCTGTTCAGAGCCCCACTTTGCTCTTGTTTGTGAGGCGTGTCAGCGCGATCTCAGACTGGCATTGACTCGCTTTGGGTCGGTTGACAGGTTGGGTTGGCAGCAGGGCGACCAGCTTGTCTGTCTGCGATGTCAGCAACACTTGACGCTCCCAGCTCAGTATGTCACCGCAACAAACTCGGTGGTGACAAACACATGCGAAAAACCTGCTATTGCTCTGCAGTCGGCCAATATGTATGTTGTGTGAGAGAAGTTTCCTGTTTCCTCGATCTTATTGAGTTTGTATGTCAGCGTGCGTACCAGAAAGGCTTCTTGTCTGTCTGTTAATCTGTCTTATCTACCTGCCCTCATTTTCCCTCCTCCACGACTCCTGCTCTTTCCTCTTTTCATCTTAACCTCTGTCAAGTTATCATGACTGTTCAAGTCTGTCTTCTGTTTTCCATTCCTCAATGTACACCTCTTATTTGTCTTTCAAGCTGCCATTCTTCCTTTTTCTCTCTTGAACGTTTCCTACCTTTACTGGCTCACTCGGTTCCCCCCACCCCCACCACTCTTGTTTCACCTCCCCCCACCTCCTCCGCCTCTGTCTTTCTCTCTCAGTGAAAGATCTTTTCTCTTCATTATTTATGGAGAGCGGCTGCGTTGTGTAGCTGTCAGATGCAGCAGACAGGAGTGCTGTTTCACTAGTATTAACCTGTACTGAATTCCAGGCAGATTCATGTTTCATATGTTCTCAAAGCATACATGTCCTTGTCCAAGGCGCCTGCCAATGTAATTAGTCACAACCCTTGTCATGTGTTACCTCTCAGCAGAACGTGTTGCGAAAGGATGTTCAGCACAGTTCCATCTGGATTTGGTATTAACACATTTAGCAGTTTCTGTTCACAGCTGACACAATTTAGGTAGATGTGTTAAAAATGTCATTTTCTGTTTGTGGGGTTTCCCGGAGAGCTACATCGAGACATCTTTACAGTACCACAGTGAGATGTTAAAGTGTGACTTGTCAAGATTCACCGTGTTAAGAGATGTTCTAATCATGGTGTTAGTGATGTGGAAGTGTAAAATTGCAACGTGAAGAGGGCTGCTGAACGTCATATGTGTGGTCAGAACAAAAGGATCCTTAAACAAATGCAACTGGTTCACTACCACATAGCTTTACACCTTTAAAATTGTATTCGGACATTACAGTTGGCACACCATCCTTTCATTTATGCCGAAGTAAATGTTTTTACACACAAGTAATGCCTCGTTATGTTCCATTACAGCAGTAGATGAATAGACGTCATCGTGATGAAACCCCCTACAAAGCAAAATATAACAATCTCTCATCTACCAGTTTGCAAGCTGCTCAAGTAAAAGGAAACAAGAGCTTATCATGGATTGCCTGAGGTAGTGGTTAATTACACAGACGTACAGGACACACACACACACACACACACACACACACACTCACACACACACACACACACACACACACACACACACACACACACACACACACAGAGAGACTACAACTTAATCTAGCTCATAATGGAATTTACAACAAAAGACTCTCTCCCCTCTGCTGGTCTCTGCCTGTATATGATGCAGTGGTTATCGGTCGACCACCCATTTCACCATAAACCAAAGTGGGCCAAACCACGCAGCTCATCCCTGACATGTGGTGCAACTGGGAGGGAGGGTCTCGACACAGCTGGCAGGAAGGATGAAAGCTGGGTTACTATACTGGGTATATACTGGGTATTAGATTAGAGTCACACACAGAGGGTAAAAAGACGATGTCTCGAAAAAGAGCAGAGCATATCATCTTTACAGGGGGGCTGCTCCTTTGTGGCGAGTCTGGTGACTTATTGTGGTTCAGAGAAAGGGACTGTACAAAAGAGATGATGTTTCCATTTCCTACTGATCCATCTCTCATACTCAGTCTGTTTATCTTTCTTTCTGTTTATCCCAATTTCTCTCTCCTTCTCTCTGCACTGTCCAGACTTTTTTGATGTAACACGTAACATGTTTATTGGACGTGAACCAGGCTTTCAAGTAGAACCACTATGTTCCCCAGTTCCTCACATTACATAATGGTACACACACACACACACACACACACACACACACACACACACACACACACACACCATTGCATTTACTGTCAGCACACTCAAGCCTTAGGCTCACTGGCTGGATCATTTTAATAAGTTGAGACAGTTCAAGTACGACACTTGGAGATTGTGTCCGTCTTTTTAACTTGGCTTTCCTCTCTCCTTTCCATGTTTAAGCTCTTACTTGAACATAATTACCAAAAATGTAACATACAATAACATAATTGTACTATTATTAGTATGTAATTATACTTAATTAAGTGTTTAGTTATGTATGTGTAAACATACCTAATTACAGTTCCAGCATTGTGTCGCAAGGCAATAAAAAGGTCCTTGTTTTGTCCACCGGGAGAAAGCTCGACGTTGTCCTCAGGGCTCGGAAAGCTCCGGGGACATCCTAATTTGCGTTGACAGGAATCTTTGCAGCACTCCTGCTGCTCTGGTCAGGATGTCGAAGGAGATGGATAGGGAACTCAAGTCAGCTCAGAGACTTCTGTCAACAGTTGATCCTCTGTCTCATGCATGTGCAGGCTGACTACCCCACAGTCTGCGCTTACACATTTCTGTGCAAGTCCCTTTTAAGTGTATATCGGCTACAACTGCTTATAACCACAGACAGATGAGAGACTGTACTGTGACTGCTGTTCTTCTCATCAAGATGCGTCACTGCAGGATACCTTTAATAAGAGCAGACAGGTGAAGAGGCCTTGTTATTGATGATCATGATCACCATTGAAAATGTGTTTATCTAGGCTTCACCCACGCCCATCTTTAGAAAAATGCATTTTCACTTTGTACTTACTGTTTAGTCACTCAAAGCTATCTACAGTAGTTATTCCCCTTTTCATATCGTTCACTGTGCTCTACACAGTGGGGCTCTCGTCTGACAAATTAATGCTCGCTGCTTGTTCTTGTAAAAGAAGAAGAAAAGAGATTAATGTTTGGTAGTTTAATGAAACTTCCACAAGAGCCATTATTTAATTAAGAGCCTTTTACGTGTTCACTCATCTCCTATGAAGTAGTTCCTTTATAAGACTGTTGTATAAAAAGCAATTGCAGTCATGGGTGGATGTGTTGAGGATAATCTTCATCAGTCACCTGATAACCGATGAACTGCAGGTCAATGGGGCTATTGGTTTTTGCCAACTAAGAGTTTTTAGTGCATAGACAAGTTAAAGGCATCTGCCTTGCTTTGCTCAAATTCTATGCTACCTATTCCACAACCTGACCATGTCGACAGTAAACCTATATTTAAAGAGCATTGTGTTAAAAGCATCACTGCCAGCTGTGATTGCAAAAGTGGAATCAGTCGAGGGTGATGCTAGGTGTAAAGCTAATGTAGCAGGATGATATGCTAGCCAACTAGAAAATTTGAAAGTTCATTAAAAGCATAGCTAATTCTGTTTGTGTCATGTGGAAGTTATGTTTTTTTTTTTTCAGAAAGCACTGATATATCTGACTCAAGAAATACGTAAATGTGTGAAAAACACTGATGGACCTTTTTTCATTTGATAAAAAGAAGGGAAATTTCTTAAATGTTCTCTTTACAAAAACATTCCCTAAATAAAATTCTGTCTACAATTGGCAAACATTTGAAAGACAAAATAAAGTGGAGCACGAATCTTAGCAAGCATTCACTGCCAGTTCTTTTAATACTCAGTGCTATGGACACATTTTGGTCTGTACCAAAAAGTTTTGACATTCACTTCCCAGCCTCAGTGAACACCTGCAAGTTTTAACTGTGGGAATCTTTCATATTGTCACCTTTCATTCCACATAATGAGAATGTGTCATGGTTACCAACAAAATGCAGTAAATGGTCAGGTCTTTCAGCAGACCGAATAAAAAACTATTGTGGGAGTATGGGACACATAATATACATGATGTGCTGCGGATGTACCACCATGTTGCTTTGCAAAGTGCCAAAAAAGTTGTCATTTTAGTTTTAGTTCAAACCTAATTTCAAGTCCTCTCAGCAACAATTTGCAGAAAGAACACCAAAGAGACCTCATTATCTAGCTGAGTGGCTTTTGGCTTTCTACCTGCTTGAGCCCTCTACTGGCTCTGTGTTCTGTCACATTACACATTACCCGGCTGCACATACCGAGGAGAGGCTCAGTAATGATCCTGAGATAGTGGAATTTAATGGAGCAGCTTATTTGCCTGGGAAAGTTTAATGGAATAATGTTTTTCAGTTTTTTGTAACTGGCACTGTGTGATGAGAAAAAGACACACTGCATGCACATATCTGTCTTATCAGTTTGCACAGTTCTAATATAGTTCTAATATCTAAATAAATATAATATTGGAAAAAGGGTTTTGTGATTGCGATACATGGTCTCACTGAGTGGGAGAGAAAGAAAGAGTAACGATTCTGATGAAAAGACGCAGTGGAGAATGATTATTCACTCATCATTGATGAAGTGCAAAATGTGTGTTTACTGTAATTAATTATCATTTATTATTGAGTTCAGACTTTTTTGGTAGACAACAAAACAAATTTTTTTTAGCCTAATTGATGTCTAGATCATGACTTTGATGACATTTTTTTATGTCATGTCATGCTTGCAGTTTTAAGAATTCTATAAATATTTATATGTACTGTGAAGTGACTTTAACCACAGATTTTTCCCTAAGAGTGCTGCTTATAGTTAATGTTGAAGGACATTTTGCTGTGGGTTTTGCTGCCTGTGAGTTATTTTTTTAACATATGCGAGAAAGAGAGGCTAGAAGAACTAAAAGTGGCTGTGCAACTTTCATGTTCACTTCAGTAGAAACTTTTAGAGTTTTCAGGAGAAATATACTGTACTGTAGTGTACTGTAACATACAGCTGGAAACATCCTCAGACTGAATCTTTTCTCTACTGTTCGCCTCCCCCATATGTTCTATAATTAGATCCAGTACATAAAAGATACATTTCTAGCAATTCACTAGACCTCACTGACAGACCTCAAGAGCCTCTCATCCTTATGTGACTGTGTTCACCACTGTCTATGTACTATAGCGTTCAAACACTTATGTGCCTCTGCATGTTTTAGTCAGCGGGTGTTCAGAGGATGGGTAAAGCACCACAGGGACTAGACTGGGTCAGTATTGAGCTAGTGTTCATTACAAATTGTAAGTGTTTTTTTTTATTATAAACTAATAGTTCCTGCCGAGATATGTCCTGTGTTTTGTGTGTGTTTCTATGTGCATATGCCAAATGTGTGAGTCTATCTGTGTGTGGGTGTTTCTTATGTGTATGATGCGGTGCTTACATTCTTAAATCTTGGAAACCTTGCAATATCTGTTTGATGGATGACTGCGTGTCCTGTGCAGGCAAAGCTTGTTAAGAGGCTCTGTGGCTGAAAAAAAATAATGAAAAATAATAATGGGATCATTGTATCAGCCTGTGAAATATCACAAATCTGACTGCGGTAGCTGGGTTGGACTAAACATGCTCACCTTACTCACTATTTTTGTGTTCATCATGGAAAACAAGGGGATGTGTTTTATGTCCAACATGACACAAAGTGTTTTTTGGGAGGGTTGTGGTTGCATTGCAACACTCAATTAGCATCTTATGTTTTTGCCCTCAAGGAAACAAATTGTCTAAGAGTAGACAAGAGGTACAGACCAGTTTTTCTAACCTCCTCTGACAGACATCTGTGCATTTCATTTTCAATTTCTGTTTTATATATATATATATATATATATATATATATATATATATATAAATCTTTTTTATTAATTAATAATCTTCTACCTGTGGGTTTTAGTTGCATTTATTAACACATTAACAATCAATTACAAGTGAGAGGGCAGAGTCATTGAAATACACTCCCCCGAGAGAAAAAACTGCCTCGTCCTGTCAGTGTGGCTTGGCAGCAGCATGATCTAGTGGTTTGCAAGATCATCCATCTCAGTGTCAAAGAACACAACAGTGAAAGTGCATCTATCAACACCACCTGTCAAGTAGGCCTATTGCATCCTTGAATAGGACAGTAGGCCGGTCACCCCTGCTGATTATTAGCTGATGATTAAAACCACAAATGAATGCTCTGATGGTTTTGGCTGGAGTTCTGAGTTACTTTGTCTGTGTTTAATTAATTTATTAGCTTTTGTGTCACTGCAGAGACTAATATTACAGCAAGACTCTTTCACAGCAGTGTACTGATTATATATTTGGACAGATATTTCCTCAGGTTACACTCCGTGTGGCACATACCGAAAACATTGATTTGTTGTAAAACTGTGTAATGTAGGATTTCTAGGATATCTGTTTTCTTTTGCTCACACCAGAACACTATGTGTATCACCAAAATGCTCCTTTGTGTTATTGCGCATGTTTGATGTTTGCTCAATTGCACGATTATTTTAGCCCTATGTGGAATCATTTGAATTGTTATATTGATTTAAATTACCCATCTCATTATTAGATCAATATAAGTTATATTAAAGGACCACATTTACTCAGAGAACCTCATAATGTGGTTTAATTAATGTACAGAAGCAGAGCAGTTTTTATTTCCAGCTTGTGCAGTGAAATCATATTTCAGAACATTTCTAAACTGCTCACGTTGTGACTTTGTGGAGCTTTCAGTAAGTAGCATTGACAATGAATGAAATGGACTCAGTCTATAAATATTTTGACATTAGTTTTACACTAAAATTGCATCGCCGGAGCTAGTGGCTAGAATGGAAAAAATAATTAGCCATGTTTTTTATAAATAAGCCATACAAAGATTCACAAATTCACTACAGTGTGTATTATGAAAAATTCTAAAAAGGTACTTTTTGGCGTATTGCAATTACATGAAAATTACTTGATATGACACTGAAAAGCAAACTAACCATGACCCACACTTTCAGGACATAGATTTTTGACCTACAGCAAGGCAGTAGATAAAGTAAATAAAAAGAGCTATAAAGATTCTTGGATGACTGGTCAGAGAGGATTGTGTGTCTTAGGAAGGGAGACAAATAGAGGTTTTATGTTGGGTAGCAGGAAGTGGCATCTCTACTAACAGAAGGAGAGCTGTCCTAACGTACCGACTCCTTGTTAATGAGAAATGCAGGAACAGGTTACTGTTATGCAGCAGCGAAGCGGCAGAGCCTGGAAATTACCTGCCACCGCTGTGAGAAACGAGAGTCTGGCTCCACACACTGCCCAGGGCTAAATACAGGCTTCCTCCTCCGTGAAGTTAACACTGTCATGACATATAATCCAGGATACGAAATTTGTGACTCTGGTTGATGTCCCAAAAGGATAGTTTTCTAAGCATATCTGTTACCAGTTTGCCCTTTTTAAATGTGAAACTTAACTTTCAGAAAAGTCTCCCAAAACTGCAGGGATCCGCCTAAAGACTTAAACAATCACCTTATAAAGTACAGCTATGAAAATACTGTCACCATCAGCCACCACCATCACCAGTATCTCTGGGGGTTAAGGATGTTTGAAGGGCTGATAATAACATTTATTCAAATGCAAAAAGGATTTTCTGTGTGACGGCTGAATTATTAAGGGAAGTAGAAGACTGACGCTCTAATGCTGCATATGTGCTTCATGTTTCTCTGAGAGCAACTTTGAACAAGGATAAGGCATGTCCTAATTCAAACTTTATAGATATTTCTTATCTCATGCTCAAAGATCAACAGAACTAGTGGAACACAGGAATCAGAGGGGAAACTGACTGACAGTGAAATCCTGCCAAATCTAGTAATGTAGTGCTCTCACTACTGCGTACTTACCTGTTAACTGATAGCTAGTAGCAGGTGTCAGGTACCTGGTACCTAATGTGGTGGGAAGTGGTGACAGGCAGTTAATCATAAACACCCAAACAGTTTACTCTGTCTTTAGTCTGTCTTTTTAATACATAACTCCCAGAAGTTTTTCAAACATTATCACCTTTTCTTTAACTGTCCATTGTAGAGTTAACCTTTCACAACCTTTGTCAGAAAGTGATGGGTGATGTGTGAGTTGTGAGTGTTCCTGTCCAGCATTTGTGCTGTAAAGAAAAAGAACATTATAAGCTGCTAGATGACCGACCTAGTCTTATTGACGTTTGCCACATTGCCACACCGAGCTTGCTATGTGTCTTCTTTTTATGAGCTTGAGACTGTGGCTCAACATTTCGGAAATAAGATGTCAACCTAAAAGGTCAAAACTTGTGTTCCCTTTGAACACAGAAAGTGGTGGTAAAAAGGTCATGGATTCAGTCTCAATTCAGTGCACAAATGTGTCCGTGAAAAGAAATCAGGGCTACAAAATTCATTAGCTCAACACCAAACCTGCTGTTAGTCTTCTGTTATATTGAATTTCATTTTGTACTTCTGAAACTGTTCAAGCAAGCTGTGGCATTGTGTGTGTGGATCTTTGTGAATTTTGTTTTACAGCATAACTAATTAAGGTTCTGGGGAGTCAGTTGAAGTGAAGCTGTTGGACTAAGTGGTTCTTATGGCTTCATAACATGTCTCAGAGTTGAACCGTTGCTGGTGCAGTATATCCAGATAATCAACTCATAAACGTCTTGTGCCTGTCTTCTTGGACTATAAGCAGCAGATAATATGCAGCTTGTCTGGCTTGTGTCTGTTGGTGTGGAATATCCTATTGGATATTTAATCTTATTTTTTCCAAAGTGTGATACAGCATCTGTCTTATTTATTGATGAAGGGTCAGCTGCCCTCTCTGATTCATTGTTTATAAGCCTACACATTCACACACACAAACATAAAGGAACAGGCAGCAAAACACGCACGCACGTGCACACTTTGTGTGCATGCAATCACATATACATGCAAATAGCCCCCTGGAGATGATGTATGCAAGGTCCCCATCAATATTTGCAATGCAATGTTGAACCCCATTTATCGAAGTAGTATTTAGTTAATGGAAAAAGGAATTGGTATTGATAAATTGGTATTGGTTTGAATAGATTCAGTCTAAAGGGTTTGTTCTGAAATGCCGAAGGCTTTTATCCAAACACCCAGAGCACTTTCCAGTGTCGTTCTCCAGGGACTATTTCAAGTGCTCTGATAGCTGAATCTCACTGGATCAGTGCCACGTACGGCTGTAATGGAACTTATTTTTTTGTTTATACTTCTTTAAGTTTATGACAATAATCTTTAAGTAGCTTAAATGAGAGTTGGTGAGAAAAATCTATGAAATTGTCTTCAGAAACCTTAAATAAAAAATAAAATAAAATAATTTTTGTGTATCTTGTGTCACAACGAATTCTTGCATTGCAAACAAATTGCAATGAATTTTGGCCAAATAAACACAGACATGCACCCAGTCTTTTGCTCTGTAAGGTCTCCCTCTGCCAGAATGTTTATTGCCCTCTGGAACTGGAGAGAGAGTGAGACTGGTTGTGGTAGCTATAGTTTAGTTCTCTGTCAGCTTCAAGGACTCATGAAACACAGAGCAGGTGGAGTGGGATGAACCTTGGCTGCCTTTCCTTTCCTTCCACTCTTCCCGTCCTCTTATTTCTGTCACTGTGAACGTGTGTGTAGTCTGTGTCTTTAAAGTGTGGAGGTCTCCACTGAGGCCTAAGTGTGCAGAGGTAAGGGCTGATGTCTACTGGACTCGGGACAGCATGAAGACAAATCCTCTCTGCAGAGTCTGTCCCAAAGGATGGACCAGGGTGATGGTCACTGAACAAAATGACAACCCAAAGTCTGCGTTTGTGTGTGTGTGTCTGTGGCTGAAAATCGTGACAGAGAAAAATAGACATTTTATCCATCTTAGAGCTACCAATACATAGAATTTTAATACTTAATCCTGTAGGTCACCTGCACTGAGAGCCCAAAACACAATCATTGTAGTTACGCAGATGAAATGGAGGAAAATAGACTCCTTTGATTTATTCTTTTTGGCATTTTTAGATTATAGATTATTATTAGATTTGAGATTATCATTTCATTTTTATAAACTAACCTAATCTTTGGAATAAACTACGATTGTAAATGGAAAAAGTGAGCTCAGCACTCAATGGTCATGAGTTTGGATATTCAACTCAAAGTAACTGTAGGCTTTAACTGCTTGTTTTGTTCTTTCTTGCTTGATTTTAACAGTTGTAACTTGGCAGCCAGTTTGTCTATTTTATCTGGTTGCTGGAAACTGAAGCAAAGACTTCATTGATCCCATCATGTGTACTGTCGCTCACTCAAAGAGCTTACACTATCTGCAAATCCATTTCAAATGCTGTGCTCCCTATTATGTTTACGTGCATCTGTGTGTGTGTATATGCACTTTTAGCTTGTGTGTTTGTGTACTGTACGACATACGCACAATAAATCCTGACATTCTGAAAAATACAAAGTACTGAAGAGTTTATACATGTGCAGCAGAGAAGGAAAAAACACGTGCTTGGGCATTTTGTGTGGGCACAGTGTGTCTGGGGATTTCCATCTTTGTCCTAATTGCTCTGTGTTATGATGTGACCCGACTCGACATTGTGTTGCTTTGTGTGTCTCTGTCACTGTTTGTTAGTCACGTTCATAGACAAAAGGGCTTAATGTTACGTGGTCAGACCCCCCCCACTGTTGTCCAATCCCATTGGTTGTATCCACACACACATACAGAGTTCAATTACAGCGACTTACATGCACCGTTGACCCTGGGTTTATCCTATCCAAACACACAGCTTTCACTCCCTGTCTGTCCCTGAATGTTCACATTCAATTTCGACAGATATTTGTTGAGCTGATGCACCTGTTACCGATTTAGTTTTTTTAGATTTGCTTCAGGTTTTCCCTTTCACCCAAAAGATAGACTCTATTTCCCTCTCCCTCTGTTTTGTTTTGCCCGTTTGACAGCAGGTGCTGTGAAGCTAAAATTGTTTTGGGGATAACTTTCCCATTGAGATTTGGGAGTTCCAAGCTTTACACAGAACCACATTTCTCTCCCAGCTGCTGTGGTAAATTCTGCTACGCCAGCATATTCCACTGTAACGCTATCCTGCCACTACAAAAAACACAGGGTGTTGTATGCATTTTTCTGTGCATATTCTGTTTGCATGCAGAATTGTTGTGTGTAATATATAAATTGATATCATAAAAAACGCAGAAATACGGGACAGGGGGACTCCTCTGCTTTTGGGGTTGAGTTATCCATCCGTCACTACAGGGAAGAAATATTCCATGGTCAGTTTATGTTTTAGGGCAGTCAGACATTATTCTGGAGGGAAACAATGTTTCTAACTGTTATTAACAGTTACAGGAAATGCTATGACTGACACTCTCATTAAGAAGTGTGCATTTTGATGCTAATAGAGAGTCTCCTCGTGGGTCTTCTTTCTCCTTTTTTACCATTTGCATTCTTACCCTGTATTTAGTTGTTTGGAGATCTCTAGTGGGAGTTCCTGCTCTAATGCTAGCCTTGGCAGTTTGTTACTAGCCTCCCAGTGGCCCACTAGCATTTTTCTGCTCTTTTCTAGGTATTCTTAGTCTCATCTCAAAGTACGATAGCTGGGGAGACATGACAGGAGTGTACGAGTGCCCACGCACGGGTTGTCTACTGGGGAGGAGAGAGACCTGAGGATTGGAGAATAAGATGAGCAAGAGATAGAGAAGGAAAGTAAGCTGCAGTGGATCTCAGAGCATAGCCTGCTTCATCATGTGGCTTGCTAATGGGCCTCTAGCTCCAAGGGGAACCATGCTTAGAGCCAGTGGGGGCTCCCTGTTAAAGGGGAGTACAGCAGTGACCTCAGGGCTACAGCGTGGTAAGAAAGGATTCAGATTCAGATTCATACTTGATTGATCCCAAGAACGGCAATTCATTAGCAGCTTACCTCGTCCATATACAAAACTCCAAACACACAAGTGGTTATATGTCAAGGGTCACAGAAGAAAACAGCGAGCAGCAGCAGAGAAAAACTGTTAGTTGTACTTCATATAAATAATTGAGTTTAAACACATTATAACGCAGACCTGAGGGCATTAGAGTGAATTCACTGGACAGAATATCATCAGATTGGTTGAGGATTCCTTTTGCTTTCTGGGCCACGTGTCTCTTCCAAAGGGCAAAAAAGTATCTTTGCTGGACTCCAATTATCTTGGAGCAGACCTTCACAATACCATTTAAGCTATTCTTGTCCTTCACAGACAACCCATTAAACCAGCAAATATAAGACAAGGTTAGAAGACTCAATAAATGATTGATAAAAATGACATAAAATGGTATCACAGAGGTGAAAAGTGTTGAGTTTCCGCATTAAGTGAATGCTGGCTCTGGAGACGTCCTACTGTCTGTGTACATAATAAAAAGCAGGGGGGACAGAAAACAATCCTGGGTTGAGCCCGTATTTGAGACCATAATGTAGGACATATGATCATTCACAAAAACCTGCTGGATTTCATTCTTTTGAAAATCTAAAAGCAACATCAAAAGCTGATCATGTAATATAAAATAAAAATCAAGTCGCTCAATCAAAATATGAGGCTGCATCTTGTTAAAAGCCGAAGAGAAATCAGCAAATAGAAGTCTTGTATGACAATTGGTTTTCTCGAGGTGCTTATATAACACTATTTAAGATAAAGAGTTTTGCGTCCTCCACACCTTTACCAGCTTGATAAGCAAACTGCAAGGGGTCTAACTGATTAAAATCCCTGAGGACAAATTGAGGGGCATTTGGGCAGATCGACTCATGCCTATGTGTCACGTTTGCAATCAGCTGTACAGCTGAAGATGCATTGGTTCGTGGATGGTAAAAAACAGTTGTTGGAATTTGCGAGGTAAATAGTACAGCACAGTTAGATTTTCTGGGGTACATAACCTCTCCCGCATCTCCTGTTGTGGTTTAATACAATGTTTTAAATAACACAGCTCTGTCTGCCGTATGTACTGTATGTCGTCTTTTCCCTCTTTTCCTCATGCAGATGTATCTTGTTTTTTCCCCTGTCCTTCTCTTTTTCCCTTCTTTGTCTTCCTAGAAAGTATAATGCTAGAGCAATGTGGACTGTGGTGCTACACCTGTATAATTTATATAACGTCTTCTCTCTACAGGGCATCAACATAGTGGGGCCCAGTAATGCAGAGCCCCCGCCTCGACCTCCGAGTCCAGCCATGTACCAGCTTGATATCGTCCTAAAGAAAGGAAACAACCTGGCCATCCGAGATCGAACAGGTAGGAGCTCTGTTTAGTCTTCCTGTTACCTCAACAGCATTGAGGTTTATTTAGTGAGACAGGGTGAACAGCTTTTTTAAGCCTCTATCCAGCCCTGCAAACGAATGCTACCCTGCCCTGGTCTCTGTCCACCTCTCTCAGTCGTTTTGTCACTGGCACAGGCAGTGCAGCGCCCATGTGTGAAGCTTCATTGTTATTGTATCTTCTATTCAACTGCTATCTTTAGGGTTCTCCCCACATTTTTATATTAGGCATCTTTTTGCCAGTGTAATAATTCTCTCTGCGCACATTTCCCCCCTCTTTTCACCTCTTCTTTTTTTCTCACATTTTGCTCCCTTTCTTCTCTGTCTTATTTGCCTCCTCCCCGTGCTAGACTTCAATAAATCACACGTTCTGTTCTCACAGCTCACTCTATTATCAATGTGTGAAGTGAGATGGAATTACAAGGAATGATGCCACACATTTCCTAGGCATAAAAAGAATTTAGCTCAAGACGCTTGATATTAGTATGATCTCCTGGTTGACTAAATCATAGTGCGAGTCTTTCACTACTCAGTGTGACAGGCAATGTGATCAAGAGTTTTAGTTTAAGTCAACATTAAACAGTATTGTTTATTATTGTATGCAACCTTTACCTTTCACACACGTTTCTGCATTTTGTTATAAACAATTAATTTAGTGACTTTCATGCAAATGTGCATGAGTGGCACTTTATTATGGTAAAGGTCAGTGGAGCAGGAGCTGGTATATTTGTGTAGTGCTCTCTTGAATTGTTCAGTTTATTGCATGTACCTGTTTCTCCATTGTTGGAAGAAATGGAGTTTATCTACTCGTTGAACCAGCGCCAAAGATTTTATCGTGTCTTAAATCACTCCGCTAAACAGGATTTTTCTGCTTCTCTGGAGTTGTGATTGTGATTTTAAGTGCAGGACAGATAGCCTTCTGCCCACTGTGGAGGCTGTCTGAACACAACCTTTATACTGTGGTTCAGCAGGCAATTACGTCTTGCATAGTGGAAAGGCCAGCCAACAAAATTCAGAAAGGCCAGAGATTTTCTTATAAACTCTCAAAAACTGTGATTTGGATTGTGATGGACACTAGGGTCTCATTAGCGGTTGTAGCAGTCACCATGACAACGGATCCGAGTAAGGTGCCCTGTTCCCTCCTGTGCATTTTACCTGACTACCTGTCTGCCCAAATAATGAGCAGGGAAGTGCAGAGCTCACCTGTCCTGTCCTGAGCTTATCAAGTTAGCTCATTTTAGAGAGACGGAGACTCTGTCAAATGACAGAATATATATATGTATAATATATATAGTCGAATGAATTTAATATGAGCATTAAGATCTTAATAATTATCAGTGTTCTAACACATGTTTTGTCACAGAGAGGGCTTCTTCTGAACATTAACATCAGTTGATGCCAAATCTTGACATGTAGTACTGTCAGGGAGGATAAATCCCAGCAGACAGACTTGGGATTGGTGGGATTTTCCATGAACCAATCAGTCTAGGCTCCCTTGTTAGGTATGTAGACTGGAGAACAGGTGGGTTATAAAATAGAAGCAGTTTGCTGGGAGGAGCAATTTAATTCTGGTACCTATTGATTCACTAAAATCTCCGACATGAATTATAAATGATACAAGTAGTTTTCAGTTGTTTCTGCAAACCATTTTGCAACGTCTTTTCTGAAATACCTCTGCAATGTGGAATTTCAGATACTCGTATCCAGTGAACGTGGAAGTGAAACTAAAAATAACTGAGCTATGCAGACAGCCATGCTAATCACTTCATTACAACATTCCCTAAAGCAAAGCTCAGTATTGAGTGGCATCTAGTTCCACAGTCTTGTCTTCCCTTGATGTCTCCTCTGTGAAGTCCCAAGTAATGAAAGGAACCTTTTTGTGGCTGAGCGAGGGAACACGGACAAGCGATCAACTACAGAGAATCAGTAATGGCAGCAAAACATTGAACATTTGGGCTGTGTAATTTTCCAGACAAGCACTCTACATGTTTTAAATGATAATTAAATATGAGTGATATTTTCTTTTCTTTTTCTAATAATAATAATAATAATTCAAGGGAACCTCCTTAATTCTCTCGATGACACTCTTCTTTATCTCCAGGCTTATGGTTCTGGAAAGTGGAGGAGGCACAGAATTTTCAGACTTACAGATATGACACCTGTTTTTGACCAGAGGCAGTGTTGTCCCTTTCAGACTTTTTGAGACTTTCTAGAACTATAAAGTGCCAAACCATAAAGAACTAGCTAAAAAAAGTTAACATGTAAATAGCTCACCTGCAAGTGCCGTATGTAGTTGTCCTGTACGGCAAAAATTTTCAGATCTGATTTCATCAGATCGGATTTAACATCCAACTAATTAAACTACAAATGAAATAGGAGCCTCTCTTTATTGGCCACAGAAAAGCCTCTACTTTAGATTTGGACAGCAGCCTTGCTCATAAAGCTTTTTGAGCTCTTGTACTGATGCATTTCCCCTGAGCATGCAGGTGCTGTCAGTTTAAGTCTTAGGGGGTTCAGTGCTTAGGGCAGAGGCTGGACTTTAAATTTGGGCCAGGGACAAAGTGTAGGCATTGCCATGACATACTGGAAGACCAGTGAAGTATTTCACTTACTGTAGCTTTTACTCAGTGAGAACACTGATCACAGTTGTGATCACATTTTTCACATTGTGCAGATTCACTTGCTTCTATTCTTTGTCTTCCCTGACTTTCTGGGCAATTAAACTTGTTATCTTTGTGTTTAAGTTGGAAGTGTTTAGTGCTCTGTTTACTATACACACATAAGGTATGTGGCAATATAGGAATCTGTTTAATCTCTGTTTTTCTCCATATACGGGTCAGACGTTGGTTGTTATCTAGCTGAGTCATCACATTACACAGACCTCCAAGTGATGATTTCCCACATCTTCATGTCTACAGCGTAAGGCTGCCTGATAGGAGTAAGGAGATATCACTCACTCACGCGTCTGCTGACAAACAAGGGTTGTGCCACCACACAACAATAACGTGCTGGCATTGTCATCAGTCTCTCTTTAGCCTGCTCAGAATCAAGCCAGAGACAGGAGAGACAGCCAACAATTTGATGTGGTTTAATATTATGACAAGATAGTCATAAAAATAAGCATAGGATATGAATGATGAAGTAGACAAGTAGATTTCACAGTTGTTTCAACAAGGTACAGCTGGTGCAGGAGTAGTGTCTACTCAGATGATGTGGTTTCCTGTCTAATTCTGTCTTTCTTCATTTACACCTTCCTCTGATAATATTGTATTGAATTTAAACTGCAGGAAAAGAGACATTAAAAGCATGTTGAAATTCTACCTGTCAAATGACCTTGCTTTGCATTTCACCTTATCCTATATGGGCAAGACCCCTGTCTTCGGGCCCCAACCCCGTATTAGCTGTCATATACACAGATCAGCCATAACATTATGACCACTGACGGGTGAAGTGAAGAACATTGATTATCTTGTTACAATGGCACCTGCAAGTGAACATTTTGTCCTCAAAGAGGATGTGTTTTGTGTGCAGAAAAAATGGGCAAGCATAAGATTGTGAGGCTAGGTCAGAGCATCTCCAAAACTGCAGCTCTTGTGGCCAAGGCTCATTAATGCGCGTGGGGAGTGAAGGCTGGTCCGTGTGGTCTGATACAATAGAAGAGCTACTGTACCTCAGGTTGCTGTAAAGGTTAATGCTGGTCCTGATAGAAAGGTGTCAGAACACACAGTGAATCGCAGTTTGTTGCGTATGGGGCTGCGTAGCTGCAGACCGGTCAGGGTGCCCATGCTGACCCCTGCCCACCACCGAAAGTGCCTACATTGTGCACGTGAGCATCAGAACTGGAACACGGAGCAATGGAAGAAGGTGGCCTGGTCTGATGAATCACGTTTTCTTTTACATCTGTCTGGGAAAGATGCACTCTGGGAAGAAGGCATGCCGGTGGAGGCAGTGTGATGCTTTGGGCAATGTTCTGCTG
>JAVQJD010069272.1:0-18461 GCA_036023655.1 Nannoperca australis
TGTGTGTGTGTGTGTGTGTGTGTGTGTGTGTGTGTGTGTGTGTGTGTGTGTGTGTGTGTGTGTGTGTGTGTGTGTGTGTGTGTGTGTGTGTGTGCAGGTGAAGGCGGTGAAGATGGGTCACATATTAGTGATTGACGAGGCCGACAAAGCTCCCACTAACGTCACCTGCATCCTCAAAACCCTGGTGGAGAGCGGAGAGATGATTCTGGCCGACGGACGCAGAATCATCTCAGGTACGCACACACGCACACACACGTAGGGTTCAACACCTCGACAGCAGACACGTCCCAGATACAGCGTGCAGACAGAAGTGGGACTGTTTAATGGAGGAGTTGAGGATTGGATGTCCTAGAAGACAAACATGAGTAACATATCAGATGCAGGCCACTGAAGGAGGCTTAGGATAAAAGCCTTTATGGACAGGTACCAGTAGATTCTGGATCACGCTGGACTGTAAATGGGTAGATTCTCCAAGCAGTCCCACGTAATCGCACTAGTTGCTGACAGCTTCTCCATTCCTTAGTGACTCTTCCTCCCACGGGAATGTAAACACAACCTTGAGACTTCATAAACACAAAGTGAAGCAGCTCCCCGTGCTATCAGGGCAGCAGAGGTTCTTAACCAGAACATTAAGAATTAAAAAAGAGGCCAGATGTTTGTTTGTCTGTCATGTCGTGTGCTAACTCGGACTGTGTCTCCTCCAAAGATCCACGCGAGGCTGAGGGGAGGCCCAACACCGTAGTCATGCACCCGGACTTCAGGATGCTTGTCCTGGCTAACCGGCCTGGTTTTCCTTTCCTGGGCAATGACTTTTTTGGAGCTCTAGGTACACACACACGCTCAACACCCACAGAAGAGTAATAATCTTCTCTTTTACTTAATAAAAAAGGCACATATTTAACACCTGAGCAGCTCAGATTAATTAGGAAAAGATATTGGGACCAAGGCAGATGATCTCTGCCCTTCTGTATAGAAGAGAATCAAACTTCATCTGCTGTTTTCATGGGTCCAGACACCTCTTCATTTGGGAAAATAATGTAGATGTAGAGGCGGAATAATATGAGATGAGGGGAGGTAGCGCTGGGGAATGACATGCAGCAAAGCTCCCATAGCAAACAAACAAACCATGGATGTTGCAGCTCACGGTCGTCGCCTTGAACCCCCAGACCACCAGGGAGCTCGAGCAAGGTTTCTTCTCAAGCCAGTTTTCCAGAGTAGATGCTGCACATCAGCAGGTCTCCAACTCCTCTGTTGGCTGTAGGTGGCGCAGCTTAGACTGGAGAGCTTCTGCAACTTAGATACAGTTAATCTGTGTTAGCATGTAGCACTGTGTCACTCTGGTGACACAAAGATAAAGATCAACAGATACTTCTTTAGTAAAGTTGTGAGAAACTGAGTGGCTTTCACTACAGAAGAGGATGACTAGTTATGGTCCTCTGAACAGGTGACATTTTCAGCTGCCATACTGTGGACAATCCAAAACCCCAGGCCGAGCTGGCCATGCTAAAGCGGTATGGCCCCGACGTTCCCGACGCTACTCTGCAGAAGCTGGTTGCCGCTTTTGGAGATCTGAGGTCAATGGCCGACCAGGGCACCATCACCTACCCGTATTCCACCCGAGAGGTGGTCAACATTGTCAAACACCTCCAGGTAAGAAGACACACTGAAATATACGCATATACACGTTTTTTCAGACTATTTTCTATCAATAATTCATAAAGATTATGTGACTTTAAGCCTGCGCTGCTGGAGGCTTTAATAATGCAAGAGAGTGTCCTCACAGCACAGCTGTGACGGAGACAGAGAGGGCTTTCTTCCTCTAAATGTAAAGAATGAGAACAGAGAAACAACAATACAACATATTATCTGTGATCCGTTGGGTTACGTCTGGAGGAAATAACAGTTTATTCAGGAGTTTAGCAGCAAAGTGATGCTTAGTTTGAACTTGGACACAGTTCAACATACCTGAATGTTTGGCAGAAAGCATTGTTCTCATGGTTACCACATGTTTTATTCTAGTAGTAGTAGTTGTTTAAGTAATACACATCTTCAGGCAAACAGTGTGGAGCTATGGTGTAGTTCCTCCTCTTCACCTTCCATCAACATCATCATCATCATCATCTGTAGGCCGCTGGTTAAGATAAGAAACCTGTATTAGTCCCTCAATAGTGAAACTGCAGCACTACAGCAGTATTAAAATATAGCATGCAACATTTAAAACAATAGAAAATAAAATATATATACAAAGTGAATTTACATTATTATTGTACAGTGAGGTTATTAGTTTGTGTATCTAGTGCAGGTTGTAAAGTCTGACAGCAGCAGGAAGGAAGGACCTGTGGTATCTCTGCCGCCACCGTCGTTTGGTAGAGGAAGAAATAAAGGAACACACACACACACACACACACACACACGATGATGAGGCGAGTCACATTCCCTGTGTCTCCTTGTGGTCTCAGGTCTTTAGAAACGTACACAGCGTTTAGCCCACAGAGGAAAAACAATAACGGCGAGCAACCAAAAGGAAATGAAGATTCTGCAGGTCAATGATTCAGTGCACCGTGTTGTGTCATCAATACCCACCGCTATTGACTGATCGGTGGCAGTGGGACAGATACAGGGTCATTTAGTCCGAGTCTAAATTGCTTCTTGTGAGGCAGTAGCCAGTCTAGAGCCTGATTACCATTTCAAAATGTGGTCATAACTGTGCCGTTGTGGGAACTGGGATCGATACAGCGAAATGCTCTTTAAATTCTGTGCTTTAGTCGTGACCACTTGGGATCAGGCTGTTATTGATCGTAGGCCTATCAGTGTAAGTACATTGTAATCTGTAGGTCTGGAAGTGCAGTTATTGTCCTAATGATTCTCCAGGATCATCACAAGCACATTCGGTACACATTCAATTACAGCTTCTACGGAGAAGCTCGCTCTCACCGGCACTGTAGACGCGGTGCAATTAGAGCTTCAAAGTGAATGATTGGGTTTAGTGGCTGCAACTATTATGTTCATTTGTAATTATCTATCAGTAATTTCTTTCAGTTAACTAGTGCAGCGAGTATTGATGACTCTCAGGTAGTGAAAGCTGGATTGATTTCTTCACCAGCCATCACTCAGACAGTTGTTTTGTGGACATATACATTTTTCAAGGTTTCAGAAATCATTGTTTTGTGTCAGCACCAACAGTCCGGTGCAAACAAAAACCGTCGACCACCTTTATCGGGACAAATGCTTAGTCGACAATATTGTCAAAAACAATGAGAAGTGGCTGTTTAAAGTTCTCGTTACTCAGATGAGATATTCAGTTTACATTGAAAAGCAGCACCGTCTCACACGTGAGGCGGCGTCTGTCTGATGAAGGTGAAGATGAACATGTTTTGTTGATGAAGATAATCCAGGTTTTACCGGCAGCAGCATCGACTCCATCACAAACACGGCAGTTCATGCTCTGATATACGTTAGTGCATTTAAAACTTTATTTTCATTTCCACAAAGAACGAAAGAAGGGATTTCGGAAATGCATGTATTCTCTCTCTCTCTCTCTCTCTCTCTCTCTCTCTCTCTCTCTCTGCCTGCTATCACCATAGTTACGGTACAATACAGAAAATGTGTTGAGGCAATAGAAGTTGTATCTCTCTAATTATATCACAAATCAGCAAGTGAGGCTGTGAGTCTAGAGATGAGTTAGCTTCCAGATAGCGTGTGTCCCTGCAGTGACCCCTGTTGAAGACTTAAATCATATTAACTTTCTAAACCTTTTCTTCCTGTTCTTCTTCCTGCTCTTGTATCTCCCTCTTATCTCACTTTCCCATAATTCCCTTCTCCCTCCATCCTTTTCCCAATGACCCTTCCCTACTCTCTTCCGAACAGAAATTCCCTGACGAGGGTCTGGCCAACGTGGTGCGAAACGTCTTCGACTTTGACTCATACAACAAAGACACGAGGGAGGTTCTGCTCGAAGCGCTGCACAAACACGGGATTCCCATTGGAGCCAAGCCCACCTCCGTCAAACTGGCAAAGGAGTAAGACCCCAGGAGCACAAGACGCTAGGATAACACACACTAACACACACTACATCCAGCACCTGACCAGCAGTCAGAGGAGGCTGGTAGATAATACCTGACATTGATTCCCAGCGTACATGGCTCACAGTAACAGTAACAGGCCGGAGTCAGAGAGGAGAGGCACCACTGACGCTTCCTGATCGTGTCGTGCACGCTCCCAAATAGAGGTGCAAAGTAGTTGTTCTGCAGACCCCCCCGAGAACCCTTCAATCTGTTTGTATTTAAACCATGAAGCACGGTCTCAGAGCAGAGAACACACAGGACGGCACACAAAATAATATAATACATATTAAAATACATTACAGTTCTGTTATAGAACGATATTTAAGATAGAATTAACAAATAACACATTATTTCTATCACGTTTTCACCCTCCAAAGGTTCCAAAATGGTTCTTCTGAACTGGCTTTGTTGTGGTGAACGGGTCTCGATATTACTGTATTGTATATATATTGTAACTGTTTCAAACAGGGCTCATCAACTGGGCTCTTCTGAGCGGAAAGCTGTCGACCACATTGTCTCGTAATGTACAGCTTTGTCTTTTAAATAAAGGAAAATATTTGTTTCTTCTGTCTCCTGTGGTTTTATTTTGACGTATTCATAAATTCAGTTCTATAAATCTTTCTTTGAGAACAGAGCAGAGCAGAAACAAGTATTTTCCTTGAACAATTACGTAACTGATTATAAAGATTTATCCGTTCTGTTATGTCTGTGTTTACTTCATCCAAGCCCAGCGGGTCTTTTGTGTCTCACATCTCGGGTACATAAAAGCTAATATTTTGTGTCTTGATTTCCAGTTTTGGACATGGAAAACATGAGACTGTGTGCGCTCATGTATCTCATTGCTTTTCCATTCATAGAAATATTTATGGTTGCAGGACCGTTGCATCTGTGGCCACAGTCCAGCTATAATTCACAAGAAGACAAACACAGACACTTGACCCACGTATATTGGCTTTGCACTCTCTAAAGTTAAAGTATTTTTAATGAATCCCCTCTCAGAACAGATCACAGCTTCCATCTGAAGCCCTGTTGTGGTGGCCATGTTCATAAGAAAAACACAACTTGATGCGTTTACATCTCTGGAATTCACAGTTGTTCAGGTCTTAACGGGCAGTTGTCACCATGTGACCTTCAATCTTTAGGTTGCCGCTGCCAGAGGTCAGGATGACCGGGTACTGGGCAATAAACCAAGACGGCAACGCTCGACGCAAACTGCTCTGTCCCACCGAGACACACGCCATCGACATCAAGGTAAACCCTGACAGACAGCAGCAGAAACAGCAGTGTGTCCCCACATCTCCCATATGTGGTGAAATAGAGGGGGTCACTACTTATATAGTCACAGTCCACCCACAATCCCCCTCACCCACTGTAGGAGGCTTAATTCAAGTCTGTTACAAAGTCTAATGGCAGATAAAAAGAGTGAAAACAGATTTGTCAGGTGCTCCTTGAAGCACCAGAGCTCTGCCGGAAGCTGTGAATCTGCTGTGTTGTTGCTGCAGATGTACTGATTACATGCATTATGCTGCAGGAGGGTTCTGTATGAAGGAGCAATCAATCAGCAATCTCTCAATCTCAGACTGGGATAAATGTTTAAGCATCATCTTTAAACATTTTTAGGCCTTTTTCTGCAACTTCAGAAGTTGGAGAAGATGTTTTAATGTGTGTGTGTGTGTGTGTGTGTGTGTGTGTGTGTGTGTGTGTGTGTGTGTGTGTGTTGTGCTTCCAGGGCCCTGTGTTTCTGCGTGTGCAGAGCTACCCCTGCAACAGACAGGAAAGCCGGTCTTTGAGTTTCAGCGAGGAGAAGGCCCACTGGCAGATTCCCATGAATGAAGTCAACATCATCTGTGATGTCACCACCAAAGATGGTATACACACACACACACACACACACACACACACACACACACTCTCACACACTATCAACACTGTCATACAATATATTCTCAGGTATTTAGTTCATTTAGGGAGAATAACTAAAGAATGATCTAAGATCTACACATAAAAACAGGGGAGCATGCAGCTGCACATCTATGCAACAAGCTAAAAACACTTCCAATAAAGCACCTTTGTGGATCTGTTGGATAAAACACATCAAATTCAGTGACAGCGATCACAAACCAGAAAAACACCAGATACAATAAACAAGAGTGAGACCAAAGCACAAGTGTAAAACATGAGTTAGTACATTAACAAGAAAACAAATGAATAGATTTCTCGTGCCTGGAAGAAACAAAGCATCACCAGGGAAACAGTAAAGGGCAACTTATTCCAGTCTGCTTACAGGTATTAGGGAGCACTACTGCATATGTGATATCTGCTAAGTTGGGTAAAAGCTTCGGTTGGGGCTGAAGTTTGAAAATGAATAAAATCTGTTGGTGTGGAGTTAGAAAGACGAGCGCTTCCTCTGCAGCCCACTGCTCATCTCTGCTGCAGGCTACACCAGCTGCTACTAGCACAACACACCCAACCCCCCGACCCTTGTGGGTAATGTAGGCACCAGAAGAAGAAGGCATGGAATAAAAAACATGGCGTCTGCTGCAGCAGTTTTGATTCTCCTTTTTTTAAACTGTCCACCGTGAGTCTCCACGTTGCAAAACAATGTTAAACTGACATCAGACCTCTGTATAAGATCTACCTGCTGTTAGCTGCATACAGACAAACAAACATTACAGAATGAATTGTTTGTGTGTGTGTTTTGCAGGTGTGCTGTACGTGGCCACGTGTAACCCAGTGTCCCTGTACTCCATGAGCGAGCGCGGGGACACTGTTCAGTGCATGGAGCTTTACGACGTCTTCCCCAGGACCATCAGCGGCGTCTGGCAGCCCTTTGTCACCGTTGCTGCCCTCGGAAGTCCTCTGGATGGACAGGTGGTGCTGCACGAGGAGCAGGTTGGCATACACACACACACACACAGACACACACACACACACACACAAAGACAAGCTATTAGATTAGGGCGTGGTGAGGGGGCGTGGATATCTCAGTAGCAGTCCGTGGAGAGCCTGAACCTGGCCTCCAACAGTGTTTTGTTCGCTTACTCAGACTACCCTTTGCTATGACGTCATCAAAAGGGGTGGAGTCAGCTTTGCAGCAGAGGTTAGATTTAGAATATTTACAGAGTTCTCATTACAGTGGATATGAACGTGTTAATGGCTTTAAAAACAATAGTGCACAGTGAGGATTCAGTGTAAAGTGTTTGGTTTGAAACCTGCGTTGTTTACACTGGCTTGCTTCCTTTTACATTACATTACATTACTGCCACTAAACTACTGAGCACACGCACAGCAAGCAGCATCACTAGTGCTCAAAAACAGTGGAGAGACATAGTTGAGGGGGAAGTGATCGTGTGCAGCGTTACCTTTTGTTACAAGAGAAAACTCAAGTGCTGTAAATGTCTGTGTTTGTCCAGCCCCTTCTTGCCCGTGTCCTTGTTTACTGACGAGTATAACATGTTACGTGACTCTTACACAACACTGCTATTTAAACTTTTTTTCAACCACAGATTCCTCACAGATTTAAAATAGCTGCACACGAGTCTGTCAGGGTTTGTTTAAGTGGTTGGTGCTCAGTGGTTGTTTGCTGTTGAGTCTCTCTTTCTCTAAAAGACGCTGGCCGTTGACAGCGTAAGACAATAACAATGCACGTTAGCTATTTCTCCGAGCAGAACACTTGTACAGCTGGTGCATATTAGGCAAGAGGAGGACTTCTAAAAATACCGTAGTGATGGATCGTGTTACGTCTAAAAATGAGGAGGTCCAGACAACATCAAGTTCATTCTCAGGTCGTTGGCCTTCCAGGGAAACCGTCCCACAGACACACACATACACACACACACATTTACTTGCACACACATACACAAATGCAGGTTCTACTAGACAGTCACACATGAATTCACGCTCACACACAATAATGCTGCGTGCAAGGACATGCAAAAACATACTCAAAGACACACTTCCATACATGAACATCCTGAGTGAGACACAGAAGACGCGTCCACATGCAGGACACACTCCCTCCAAAAGCAGTATATGTTTAGGATCAGGAAACAGGGTTTGCCTCCTCTGAACAGCTCAACCGGTGCTCAGTTCATCAGTGTGTATGTCAGGAATTGGAGGCCATAAGGAAGCCATTAGTGTGAAGCAGGGCAGCCGGGGCCGAGGCCAGCTCCCCCGCAGCTCATTCTCATAAAACCCAATTGAAGATGAAGTCTGGTGCGTCACCAACAAAAGCCTTCTGCACAGTTCACCCAATACACACACACACACACACACACTGGGAGATATCCTACTGCTCATCTGATATAAATCTGATATAAATCTAGGAAGCACACAAACGCTGCAGCACACACACACACAACTACACACACACACACACACACACACACCACATGTACAGCACTCACATCCTGGGGTTCCACCGGGAGAAGAGCTCCCCCTGCTGGCTGTGGTAGAGCAAGACGTTCTTCAGAGGTGACTCACTGTGTCCAAGCTAAGGATGGCAGTGTAACTGGTAAACATTGCACAGCAGTGGGTTTGGCTTGGCTGTGTCTTTCTTGAATGAACTGACTGCATCCAGAGTGTCAGTACAACTCCTTTACTGAGTTGTAACTATAGAGATGGAGACAAGCAAGCATCAGCAAGAGCAGACGTTAAGGAAACCGCTCACAGAGGCATCTGTAAATATGTAATACCATGCCACACACAGAAGTGCTGACGTTGCACTGCAGCTGTCAAATACACTCCCACAGAGCATCAGCATCAGCATCAGCATCACCTGTGCTGTGTGATTAGCTCTGCCCCCACAAACACTTCTGTCTCACTGTTCTGCACTTCACATTTACATTTTACGATGGAAAAGGCTTCCAATACGCCAAAATAGTCAATCCACAAGTTGAAAGCATGTCCTCCCCTCTCTCTCCCCCGCCTCCTCTCTGTTTAGCTATCTCTAATCACTAATGTCATGTAACCTGCATTACTATACAAGTAAGACCACCTTTCTGGAGCTTTTATTGTAAAGTTGTAACATTTAATTCCACTTTCTGTGCCAGAGCAACACAGTGCTCCACGTGGACATGGTGACGGGCGCCGTGCGGAGGCTCATGTTGTCTCCGGACAGTGGTCAACCCTCCGTCAGAGCCTCCACCTGGTGGAGCAGTAAGGAACAACAGGTCAGAGGTCGCAGCTCTACATCCGTTTACACAACAGAATGCATTGATCCATGTTAATGTGAAGAATAATGACTGAACACGTCTTTCCAGAGCTGTTTGAAGTTCATGTGTCGTGTGTTTTGATTCGTTGTTGGCAGGTGGAGCATAAAATGTGTCACGACTTTGCCCACAAAAACTGGCTTCTCTTCTATAAGGAGGACGGGTAAGCTACTCCGATCTAAACTGCATCATCAACAGCGTAATCTCCGTCTTACGATGGTGGTAATCAACCAGTCTGTGTGCACAGCAACCAGCTGGAGGTGCTGGATGTGCTGGAGGGCCGGGTCCACTCCATCTCCCTGCCCATCAACCTGAAGTCAGTTTTCCTCGTGGCAGAGGACCGCTGGCTGCTGCTGGAGAGCAACACCAACAAGTGAGTACGGGACGGATCTCAAATCTCTCTGAGGATCCTAAAGTCTGAATTTAATTCTAATGTCATGAATGTCTGAATAGGAAGTTCCTGCTGACCAAGCCCATGCACATGGCAGCTGAAGACTCTGGAGTGTGTCAGCTGCACAGCATCAGCGAGGACTCGGTCAGCTCAGGTATATATAACCATCAGGGTGGACATCCCACAGTGCGAGACAAAGGTTAACAGGGCTTTAATGTTCTCTCCAGCTGCTGCGTAGCACTTATTAAAGACATTATGTCAACGCTATTAACCAAAACCAAGCAGACGGACATACTGAGAAGTAGAGCGGCGCCCTTGACAGCTCCATGTCAGCCCTGACGAGACCTCTTAGCTTGTCCAAAAATATCATGGGAACAGTGCATGTTTCAGTCAATATTAAACCTTCATACCTCTCCATGTCACATCATGAGCCGTGTCCAACCACCTAGACTGAATTAGTCACTGTGATGACTCGGGGTGTAATTTGGACCTGTTTCGTAATCAAGAGAAGAAATCTATGAGCTCTAGGAGGGTTTCTGCAATGAGCTCATCGAAACACGTCAAGTAATCTTCTTCATGTTTCTGCCTCTGCCCCGTTCGGCCCCTTCACTCCCAGCGGAGGTGTGCGTTCCCCAGATGCTGTCATGCGAGCAGCTGCCCAACGAGAACCTCAGCGCCGCTCTGGACCAGAAGATCGTGTCACCAAACCGTGTGCTGGCAGACAGCGGCTCCTTCGCGCGGGTCGTTGTGGGCTTCCCGGACCTCGTGGTGAGATTCTAAGAGATTTCTGGGGTTAATGTTTGGGACATGTTAAGCTTTTAGACATTTGATCTGCACTGGGCACCACGTTGGTATGTCAGTTTCAGCTCTCTGGTACGACCACAGGGCCCGTCCCCTCTCTGTGCCTCTCTGTCTACAGGGAATAGACAGAACATTGTACATATTATTACCACCACTTGAAGGGTAACATGGTCATTTAGTGTTAAATGCTTGATTTGATGTTTTGACGGTATGTTTCATCAGCAACACAATCACTCACGTAAACCAAACATCTTTTAATATTTCAAACGAAAGGATCCTGTCGCCGTGTTTGTTTTTGGTCTCCCGGTGTCTCCGGAGCTCGATGGTGGACGACCATCTGCTGTTCTGTAAACGCAATTTCATTTATTATAACATGTTAGATGTGTTGTCTGGAGTTTCGGTACCTTGAAAGTGCTTGATTGTTCCTGTATTAACATACTGAAGGTTTCGTCAGCATTTTCCATTTAACTTCTATGTACCAAAGACATGCAGGTCAGGTAGATGAACGACTCCGGTGCACAGATAAGAACGTGTGCATCAGTGTTAACCAGACCCATTCGGTGTCTCCCTGCTGCCTAATGTAAGGTCCTCAAGTGTGGGTGCTCCATCTGAACTGATGAGTATTAATGTACAGTATGTATTCCGGTCTGTACAGCTGTGTATAGAAGTGATATATTCGCTGTCCTTGTCCAGTCCCCTAATGAGGTGTACAGCTTTAAGAGGCCTGTTGACCTGTCGGTGATGAAGAGCGCTGAGAGCGGGGCCCACATGTTCCTCAGAGGTGGGCTTCGGTCCTGCACGGCCAAACGGGAGAACTGCGTCAGTCTGCTCTCAGCCAATCAGGTGGTCCGAGCCCTTCCACCCAGCAAGGTGCCCCTGAAGGAGGTCTACCCCAAAGGTCAGAGTGCAGGTCATTCAAGTGAGCTCGGGGGAAAACGTGAGTTTGTGTTCAGTGTGTAGAGACTTTCTCTTGTTTGTCACTCAGATGTGACGCCTCCGATGACAGCGGCGTACCTGGAGGTGACTGATCTGAACTCTAAAAAAGTCAAATACATTCCTGTCCCGAGGTAAACCCAGCACACCTGTTTCTCACTGTGACTCTGCACTGCTTCATTTAGCCTCCTCTAGCAGCTGCTAGTGGCCAGAGCCAGCATTGCATTCACAAACACTCCTGATAGTAATGGAAGAAATGTGTGCAAATGTCAGCTAAATCCAGACGTTTGGATCGTTTATCCCCTCTTGCTGTTACATGTTCTGTGTTAGTTTGTGTAGTGTGTATTTTTTTGACCACTTAAACCAAGTTCATGTCATTTTACAATCATGTTGAAGCAGGAAAAACCCTGGCACAGCTTATTTATTAACATCATATTCCCTATTGAGGAAAGTGTAAATGTTAAATTGAGTGAAACTCTTGATGTTTGTGATTGACAGGTCGATGTCTGTGTCGCCTTACACCAGCTGGTTGTCCAAGGTGTCCGAGTCCGACGTGCTCATAGCTGCTCTGGGATCTGGAGGTGTGGTCTCAGTGGACATGGGCGGGTACGTCCGGCTCTGGGAGACGGGGTTGGACGCCCTGCAGCGATCACTGATGGAATGGAGGAATATGATTGGGACAGAGGATGGCAGACCTTTACAGGTAATACCACGTCTCTGTCTGAGCCTCTTTCACACAATAACCTTTCAGGCACCGCTCACACATGCAGGAACATTTCCGTCTTCAATGCAGGAATAGATGCAGTCTCGTGATTGACTCGCTCACTTGTGACGGACTTAACCCTTTACGTGCTTGTCCCTGCAATGTTCGCACACAGCCCAACGGCGTTTCCCATGACATGTGACCGGGTCTTGAGGTGGCACAGAAGCCCCTGAATATCGATTTCTTGCTCCCATTCACACATGAGCCCATGCAGGAAACGTTGCTGAACATTTTAGGGATGGACCGCACGTGTGGACGGGGCTCAACATGTCATTGATGAGAGGATTGGAATAGAAACACGTGCAGCCTGCAGTTTCTCTCCACACCACTGAGGGGCAGTGCTACTTTAAAAACACCTCCTGTGAACAGAACTCCAGCTGGATGTCTGCGTCCTCGCCTCACTCTGGCAGAATACATGAGCTGCCAAAACACTCCCGATTTCAAGCTGAGCGGAAAGTTTCCAGGCCCAAAATGTATGTCCTTGTGCCCCGGGTGGGTGTGCATGAAGGGACGGGCTTTGTGCGGATGATGCAATAGGTTTGACTCTTGGTGTGGGTCAGAACATTCAGACCAGCATACTGAGAAAGCTTTGTTAAGGTGCCCACGTACACAACACAGACGGGCGAATTCTTTACATAATGTAGCCTCCCAGATGTAGCGTGCATTATCTGTGGTTTGTTTGTGCACGAGGCAGCGAGAGAGAGAGCGAGAGAGAGAGAAGCCTTCTCAGGGACTGAAGCAGGATATCAGAAGTAGCATGTTTTATGTGAAACTCAAGCAGCGTGAGCAAGTTTTACTGTTTCTTTTAGGATTGAATGAAGGAAAAGAAAAATACATGTTATTTGTCTCCATGTGCTCCAGCAATAAGGTATGACGAGTGTGCAGGGGTCCAGGACTGCTGAGCAATATATTCATTAACACACACACACTCCCTTCCACCTGCACACCTTCAGTGCACACACAGGACCTCTTTCTGACCCAGAATCCTCAGGAGTCTGAGTTCTTTGATGGGGCTCCTTGAGTCCACTGTAGGTCCCACAGACTCTCTGTGCTCTGTGCTAAACAACAGTAGCGCTGCTGTATTTAAACATGCCTGCAGAAAAGGCTCTCTGTGTGTCTGCTCCTTCACCAAACTGTGTACACACCTCACCTCTTTACTAGCTTACCTGTTTGCATATGGCACATGTGCACTACTTCCCAAATACCTTGTTTTTACGCCACACTTAAACAGGGTAACAATCAGGCTTTGGACCAACATGGAAAAGGAAGAGCAGGGATAAAGAAATGGTAACTTATGTGTGTCAGAGGTGATTAACAGGTGTCATCAGGTTCCTTCAGCCTCAGTCTGACATTTCTCTATTACAGCAGTGTTGACATCATAAATACTCACACAGAGATGCACACATCAGTCATCATCTATCTGCACACACAACACCAGTCTTTGTCTGCAGGTATCCAGCATGATATAATCACGTTCGTAGCACTTCACTCTTAAATATCCAGTCTCTCAACCTGACACTTAATTGTACAATACAGTTGGGTGTTTTTTCCCCTCTACCTCCTCCTTTCTGCCTCCCTGTCCTACTGAAGCCTGCTTATAAGTTGCACTCACACACATTTGTTTGCTCTTTCCAAGTTGAAATTGTCTGCAGCCGTGCTTTGCACCTTGAAATATGCAAATAACAAGTTATGGCAAGTGTTGTTGCCACACCGAACACTTCATTCTGCAGTTCAGGAAACTGCACGGCTGTTTCACACTCATGAAAGCATGAAATCACACGCACGCTCGTACTCCTGCACATGTTCAAACATTCATGTACATTTATACCAACACACACACACTAGCAAAAACCCAAGTTCACACAGGGCCACATATTTACTCCCCAAAAGAGCTCAAAAGTGGGTGATTGCACACACACAAACACACACACACACACACACACACACAGCTGCCATCACTCCTAAATCACTTTCTGTCTTTAGGCGTCTAAAATCAGAAATTTATGAGGCTGTTAATCCAACAAGACGAGGCGTGGACCGCAGATGAGAGACGAAGGGAGAGACACTGGGTGAAGAAAAGACAGAGACAGAGGAAATAAAGGAGGGTGGGGGTGTAGAGACATTGATTCCCACAGTCATAAAAATGAGGTTTTCTCCACTCCCTTGGCCTCCCTTTCTGTTGCTCTGTCTCAGGGTGGAAGCTTACTGCTCACCCCGAGGACCAGCGCTAACAGCATCGTAGCAACACACGCTTCAGACACACGTGGACTCCCGTTAGCTTCTGAAGGCTTGTTTCGCTGGTGAGCGAGGTGACTTATATCCGAAGTAAAACACTGAGATCTTTCTCCTTTCTGAGAGTTCATGTAGTTAGAGGAATGCTTTCTCCACATGTTGTGAAGCGTCACTCATCATCTTTCTAAAACCAAAAGCAGAGCATTAGTCACCCCTTTACTGGCTGTGACTGTGAGTCCATTACCAGCATGAAGACACATTTAGGAGCTTTGTGATGACTGAAACGAGCCTCATCCTCCTCTCTGACGGACAGGTTCTCCAGATCCGGGCCCAGCTGATGCACAGACACAGGTCTGATGTGTGTGTGCGGTGTTTATTGGTGGATCGTAATCGCATTCATAACCACTCAGAGAGACTGATATGTCTGTCCAGTACAGCTGAGCCTTTGAAGCCACATTCCTGTGCATCAGGTGTACCCTCTCGTTTCCCAACGTGGCACAGGCATGTGTGCAGCAAAGCTCATGTTCTGTGGCTGTTTTTTTGGCTCACACATGCACAGACACATGCATGTATCCGTGGGTAACCGGAGAGCGGTCACATGGCGGAGGTGAGCTCCCGAAGGTGAGCCGTGGTGACGCGAGCGGCTCAAACCTCTGACCCTTTACTTCACCCCACAGCTATGACACCACGCGCTCTCTGGTTACTGTGGTCAACACTGGATCATCTGCAAGCATGCACTCACACACGCGCACACACACACACACACACACACACACACACACGCGCACACACACACACACACACACACACACACTTCCTGTGGATCTTCACCAACTAGAATAATGGAAAGCTCTTGATACACAGATGTTTTGTTGGTTTGCAGATGCATGAGACATTGAGGATGTTTGTCCTGTTTGAGACCCTGCTGTTTACTAAAACAGCCCTGCATTTACCCCCCCCCCCCCCACACACACACACACACACACACACCACCCCCACCTTTACTTGATTGTCATGCGAGGAATGGCCAGTAAAGATGTTCTCATGCAGCACAGCTGGACTTTACAAGGTGAGATCATGGTGCGTCTCTGACTGTGTCTATTTTAACATTTAATGTGTTTATGGAAGAATCGTGAGCAAGATATGAATTTAGTGGGATATTTAACAAATAATCTCACATTCTCTATACATCTGGTATTTCTAATCTAATGTCTTGATAAGTCTGCGATGAACTAATATCTGTATGTTGATGCTTATTTTTCTATCTATCTATATATATTGTTGTATTTTTATTATCTATAATGATTTTCTGTGAACTTTACTGATTCAAATTAGATTGAATTATCTATGTTTCATATACTTCCTCAATACCTCTTTGTTACAACCTCTTTATAATCAGATTTTAGGGATTTTTGCCAAAATGTTTACGTTAGAGAGAAATTGTGCTATTTTTAGACCTGGGACCTATTTTTATTTTATTTTTTAAACATTTTTTGGGGTCTAAATGATTAAAACCTAAAGCAATCATTACTAAAAGCACTAAATGTGCTTGTTTTTGGCACCGACTGTCAGACTGTTGTTCTAAGTGTCTGACAGCATTACGGAAATGATCCCTACAGATTCTGCAGAACGTTTTGTACCTATTAGTCATTCAGACCTCAACATTAAGTAGGGCCCAGTTTTAGAAACACTGGAATGATTAAATGATTTTCTCAAGACCTGATATCATTAGTACTATTCATTTTTACTCTCACGTGTTCATAGAGAAGCTGAGAGACAGTTTGTTTGTTTAACAAGGTGCTTTCAAACCCAACATGTGCTTCAGTGTGCAGACAGAGATGGAAAACACTTTGATGGATAAATGTTGAGACTCACCGCTTTTTAATTCATACATTTAGTGTGAATCTTGTGTCCAGCTGAGGTCCACAGCATGAGCCGGTTCCCACAGTGAGCATTATCTTGTAATCTGACATGGTTTAAATCACAATGACCATCCTAATCTGGGCTAAATATAGGGAGCTCTGCTGAAGCAGCAGCTTCATGCACAAGTGGGAACAGAGCCTGAGCTCCGTGTGTGTTGGTTGGAGGTGTGGACAGTGGGTCAGCAGGCGGAGAGGAGGGGTCCTTCTCAGCTGGACTGCTGCACCGACTAGATAAGTCTCCGAGCAGAAACAGCAGCGATAGTAACCCACACACAGCACCTCACCCCCACAGATACCGTTCACATTCCTACAGTGTGTAAGAAAGCAGCCGGACTACAGCGGACTCCCCCTGAGCCTCTTCCTCTCTTTCTCATGTCTCCACTGTTTCCCTCTCCATCACTCCCCTGCAGAGAAAGACAACAGCCCGTTCTGTCCGTTCTGCTGAAACCTCAGACCTCACACACACAAGTCCGTTCTCTTAGTTCAACACGTGAGGAGGTTAACAGAAAGAGACATTTCTACTACAGTTGCAACCCAATGTGGGTTTTCTTCTGAGAAACTGGATTCCCTGAATGTTTTTGAATGTTATTCAGCTAAACGCTTGGTATATGTCCGTATAGCTTCATTATGAAGTGTGTAAAAGCCTCTAAAAGGGACAACATTGCCACAGTCTTTCGTACAAACGTGACTTTTTTAGCATCAGAAGGAAAAACTACAGTAACACTCGAGGGTTGTTGCATGCTTTATTGTTCCTCCTGATGTTACAGTGCACAGTATAGGAACTATAAGAAGCTTCAGTGTGACTGTCTGTAACCAGGACACCACTAGTGACCCACATGGCATCTCCTCTCCTCTCCGTTCAGATCACCATCCAGAGGGACAGCAGCCTGGACGTCACCGCCCCGAAACACGGCAAGATCGACCCCAGCAACGCCCCCCACGTTGGGGGAAACCAGTGGGCGGGAGGCACAGGTTACCAGTGTTTCTTACTTAAATCCATCCGTCTGTGCACCAGACGCTGAATGGAGTTGGTATCACACACATTATGGTGATTGATGGCGTGCAAGGAGGTGTATGTATGAGACGTGCCTCTGCTCGACTGCTTAGAGGATGGTTAAAAATATGTTTCCTTGCAGGCGGCAGAGACACGGCGGGGCTGGGGGGCAAAGGGGGCCCCTACCGCCTGGATGCAGGACACAAGGTGTACCAGGTTTCCCAGGCTGAGAAAGATGCAGTTCCAGAGGAGGTTCGCAAAGCAGCCCGCGAAATGGGTGAAAAAGCCTTCAAAGAAAGGTGAGCGCTTCAAATACAGGAAATACACTGGTCACATGCTGCCCAGTGAAGGAAAGCATGTTCCACTGTCCCATAACCAACACCCCCTGTTCACACGCAGGTAGCTCCACACACAGGTAGCTCCACACACGCAGGTAGCTCCACACGCAGGTAGCTCCACACACGCAGGTAGCTCCACACACGCAGGTAGCTCCTCACACACAGGTAGCTCCACACGCAGGTAGCTCCTCACACACAGGTAGCTCCACAGCTGGGAAACTGTGGAGGTGTCCAGATGTTTTCCCCATGAAAATTACCCGGAACTAAAGTGTGATGTGGAACAGGTGTGTGTGTGTGTGTGTGTGTGTGTGTGTGTGTGTGTGTGTGTGTGTGTTTGTGTCTGTGTCTGTGTCTGTGTCTGTGTCTGTGTGTGTGTGTGTGTGTGTGTATGTGTATGTGTATGTGTGTGTGTTTGTATGTGTGTGTGTGTGTGTGTGTGTGTGTCTGTCTGTGTCTGTCTGTGTGTGTGTATGTGTGTATGTGTGTGTGTGTGTGTGTGTGTGTCTCTACACTTGAGAGAGGTGGGTTGAGAGGGCACCCCTTTCACCAGCTCAACCATGAAGGCTGTCTCTGTTCTCTTTCGCTTCAAACAGTCTCGTTCTCTTAACTTTCTCCCCCCCCCCTTCCTGCACGGCCCTCCCCACACACTGGCTTCTTTCACACCAAGAGGACAGCCTCTCTGACTCTCCTCTTTCTTTCTTCTCGCTTTTTTTGTCTCTTCTCTTATTTGCAGTCGTTTCACTTTCTTTTATAAAAATATTTGTTTAAAACCATTACAAACAAAACACCACACCCCACACAACCAAAAAAAAC
>JAVQJD010069281.1:0-15883 GCA_036023655.1 Nannoperca australis
ACACACACACACACACACACACACACACACACCTCACGCAAACATACAGTTCAGCAGAATTTTTGAGTCTCCTGCTCTCCTGAAAATATCTGTTAAATGCATTTTTTCTTACCAACATGAATTTCAAATACAGTTCTGTCCATAATTATATTGTGTAAGGTTTCAGCACTCTCAGTTCTGTTCTTTTTATTTGACGGTTTTGTTACAACTAAGGTACAACTGAGATGTTCTTTTTCTATAACATTTACAAACTTCCTCCTCACCTTATTAGAAAGCAATCCGACTTGGTTTGAGAGGTTTTGAGCAGTTATCTCTGTCTTATCTCAGTCTATCCTGGCTCACCTTAGGTGCAGGTGAAGCCTCAGCCTTTTTTCCTGCTGCACTGGTTTCGGGGCTGACCTCAGGGTGATCCGTCTGGACGTGACTCTCCAAGTCTTCCAGGGTTTCAAACTTCACCCCACACTCTGGACACCTCAGCCCGGCCATGGCCTTCTCTCCCTGCGTGTCCCCGGGCGTGGCAGCTCCTCCCTGGTTGGGGCTCTGGCCGTTTGTGCCCCTGATGTGATTGAGCATTAGATTTTTTTTAGCGTGTTTGTGTGTCACTCTGTGAGTTGTTATACTGTATGTTGAGGAAACCAGGGTTGAGCTCTTAACTCTATCTGAAGCCCCATGAACAGAACAGAAAATGATTATCTGAAGTTGTCAAAAGAGTGCCACACTATAAGATACTGACAAGCAAGGCACCCGAAACCAAGCTCAACAGTAATCAGAGTAGTCATAATTATAATTCTGTGTCACAAGCACACATTTGTAATATGCTATATATATATATGCTGTGCTACTGAAACTGATATTTATAGTTGACTAAATTATGTCTATATTAACAGTCACTGTTATCCACAGGGTGTCTAAGGTGGCTACCTACCTGCTCATGCAGACAGCACAGAGGCCATAAGGCAGACCGTTGACGTCCAGCTTCACCAGCTCCCCTTTGTTCTTGAACTCCTTTAGGCAGAAGGCGCATTTATACAGCTTATGCTGCTGCAGCAGACCGTTAGGGGATGAAGAGGCTGAGCCGTTCCCTCCTCCTAGTCCATTTCCACCTCCTCCGCCTCCTCCTCCTCCAGCTCCTCCAAGTCCAGAACCAGTGGAAAGCTTCTGCATGTGGAAGGTGCCGTGGATCTTCAGCTCCAGGGTGGAGGTGACGGTCTGCATGCAGACGACGCAGCGGAAGCCGGTGAGGGAGTTGCGGAGGTCAGGGTGCATCTGGCAATGCTCTATAAACTCCTCCTCGCTCTGCAGCGGCATCTTACAGATTCGACAGGTTCCTGTGTCCAGGCTCTTACTGTGGGTAACCTGCAGAGAGTGAACATATACAGAAAGTATGAACATAATGACACACCAAGTAGTGAGTATAAGCAATATACAGAATCAACAAAGTTATTCATCATAATCAATGTGGTGGTACATGAAGTGAATTAAAGGTCTTTTACATAAACATATAAAAACACTGTTGTTATGATAGCTGACTGTAGTTGCATTACACAACACATTTTTTGAATATGCAAACATTTTTCCTTTAGTGTGGCACAGCACAAATTGCCTCTCTTAGGGCAATTTAACTTTTTTTTTTTAAGTCTAAATTCAAAGCAGCCAAAGTAGCTTCAGGATCAAAAGACAGATACACAGACATAAAGAAAAAAAGTAACACAGGAGAAAAGCAATGTTTCTACACAGACGGCTGTGTTGTTATACCTGTGAGGGTACATATAACCCTCTAAATTACATGCTGAAACATAGATACCTGCGCGACATGCGCCTAGTCATATTATGTACATGTAGTATATACAGTACCTTGTGTTCAGTGAGGGTTAGCAGGGAGGGGAAGCGCTCGCCACATATCGGACACATGTAGTGTTTGGCTGGGCCGCGATGTGTCTGGGCGTGCTCACGAAGCCCGTTCTCAGAGAAGAATGTTCTGGAGCACACATTGCACTTGTGGTTCCCCTTGATGAAGTCCGCCTTCTTCTTTCGAGAACCTAGCATCATAATCAATATATTATTCAGACTGTAATTATAGCTATATTTTATAGGACATAGTTCAAATTCAATTATGATAGCTACAAGTATGAAAATAAATATTAAAAGACGTCTCTTAGAAACCGTAAATTGTGATTTAAAAATGAAATGAAAAAAATCCTTCAAAACAAGCAGCTGATTGAAAACAAATCTTACAAGCGTCATCTTCTCCTGGTCGGATGTTGTGGTCACGCAGCCGGTGGTTCTGCAGAAGCGACTCCATGGTGTAGGCCGCTCCGCAGATATCACAGGCGTACATGGGCTCTGAATTGTCCAGCTCCTCCTCCCCTCCGCTCGCCTCGTGGCTGTTGGCCGTATCTCCTCCCTGGCCAGCTCCTCCTCCCACAACTGCGTTCTTCAGCAACATATTCTGCAGGTCGGCTTGTTCGGCAGCCGCCACTGTTGCTCTTTCAACACCCCCTGCACCTCCACTGCCACCACTTCCTCCTCGCTTGGAGGACTGCGCCAGCCCATTTGGCGTCCCGTTCTGACTCCCACTACTCCCTGTGCCACCTCCATTTCCAGTGGCGTGGCCACCGTCAAAGATGCAGTGTTTCTCCCTCAGGTGTCTCTCTAGCAGTGACATGGCATGGAAAGCTTTGCCACAGAAGCGACATGTGAACTTCTTGCTGTGTGTGGTGATGTGGCATTGCAGCTCCACCTCTGTTCCAAATGTCTCTCCACAGAAGATGCACTTCCGGGGCTTGAGTCCTGTGAGACAGAAGTCAGGTTGAGATATGACTGTAAGCACCGCACCAACTCCAGATCTTCATTTTCTAGTAATTTCTTTGTTTTTTTGTTGGTTTTCTTTGGTAAAAGTCGACTTTTGCTTGTTGGGTCTAGTTTTTTAATGAAACTCAGCCCATAAGGTATACTGTACCTGCTCCAAGTCCCCCTGGTAGGCTTGACCTCTGGCCCAGGTGGTTATGCTTAACGTGGAGCTGAAGATCTGTCTCCTTCCTGAAGTCCCAGGCACATGCTGTGCAACGAAACAGCTTCTTCTCATTACTATGCTTCACTGCCAAATGCACCTGAATGGCAAAAAGTGGAAGGAAGAAGCAATCCATGATAGTTAATTAAGGTATTCATTCAAACCATGTAGCACAAACACGTTTGTGTTCACGCACTGACTGAGGTTTCTTTATAAGAATAAAAAGGGAAATCAAGTAACACCCAAATGAAGGAGACATTCATTCACCTGTATGGAGACCTTGGAGTCAAAGACCTCTTGGCAGAGAGTGCAGTGGTACAGGACAAATGTGTGCATGTCCAGCAGGTGTTTCTGCAGGTCATCTACTGATGAGAACTGCTTATCGCAGCTCTCGCACACATACTGGGTTGATGTGGTGGTGTAGTGCACTGTCAGGTGTTGAAGCAATGCCTCCTGGGATTCAAAGTCCTCCTTGTTGCACTGGGGGCAGGACTGGCGCCTCAGCAGCATCTCCAGGTGTGACTTTAGGTGGGCCTGAAAGGCCTCAAAGCTGGCAAATCGTAGGTCACATTGGTTGCATGGGTAGTCCCCATTGCTCCCCATGGAGGGGGTAGAGTCCCCTCCCAGTCTGTGGCGTTTTGGGGAGGAGATCTCTACATCAGAGGAGGCGGGGCTTAGGTCGGCCACCTTTGCCTGCCGTTTGTTGTTGGCCAACGGGATGTTCTTGTGGTTCTCCTTTATGTGCTTAGTGAGCTTGAGGAGTGAGCCGAAGATAGGAGAGTTGGTGCAGTAAGGGCAGGAGTAAACCTGTACATGGACAATCACTTTTTACTTAGAGATTATTATACATTGACAAATGCAGTTTTAAAAAATTGTGTTTGGAGATAAGAAGTGAAGATGGCAAATATAGAGAGAGAGGAAGAGAAATGAAATAAAATGCAAGTTCCATAGGCCATGAACTAAAGTAATCACCATAATAAAATAAACTGATGAGTAACGCACCAATTAGTAGGAGTCTCTAAAGCCTTATTATAATGTACAAAATTCAAGGAGTCTGTGGTCAAATTCTGTCATGTCCACATGACATAAACGTTGGGAACAAGAAAGCAGTGGGTGGACAATTATCCTTTTTCATGTATTTGCTTCCCAGCACTTGTTAGAGAAAACCATTGGTTTGAATTAACTCCAGACCAGCAGATACCCACAGTAACTATGGACTCATTAATTAGACTCTGAGAAAGTAAAACTATCCAGGATCTTAAATCTGAATGTACATGAGCAATATGCTTCATTTAACGCTTCGTTGGGCTCATGACAAAGTACAGTGAACCACCTAATTAAACAGGAACCAGCTTATTGCTCATTAGCTCAACTGCTGATTAGTAATAGCTTTGACATGTGCAAAGACAGGCAGGCTACATCCAGTTCTTGTCAACTCTGATTAAATTGCAGTTTTTGAAATGTGTAATTCTTTACTAATTCTTGATTCTCACCTCCATGAAGGACTGTGATGCAGCCTGAAGCACAGGAGACTCCAGCTTGGCCACCGCTCCTCCAGACGAAGCTCCTCCCCCAATGGAGGTGCAGTGCGTCTGCTGAATGTGTTCCGTCAACGAAGACTCCGTCAAGAATCCCATAGAGCACTGGTTGCAGAAGAAGGCATGATTCCCTTCTGGGATGGTGAAATTAAGTTACATTGTTAAAGTCCCTCAAATGACATTATCATACTGTAGTTTAATGTACATAGTAGGATATTACAAACAATTCCTGATAAATAGCCACTTAACCAAATGAGAACAACAACAATGCTATGTATTACAACAGCTTTCTCAGTCCGGAAACAATATGAGCATTCTTAACAAACTATTCACCAGCAAAACCCATACTTTGACATACTGAAGTTACTTTCCACTGTTTAGGAAGAGTAGCTTTTTTCAACAACACACCTAATGTGGTGGATCCCGCCACAATCCCACCTGGCAGGCAGTGCGACACTCTGATGTGTTCTTGCAGAGAGTTGATGTCTCCAAACATGTCTGGGCAGTAGTTACAGTGGAACGCTGTAACGTTAGTGAACTGCAGCAATGGAAAAGCTGCTGTGCCAACAGTTCCTCCGCTGGAACGGTGAGCTTTGCGCACATGTTCGTTGAGGTTGTAGAGTGTTGGCAGAGTGTCCAGGCAGAGATGGCATGTGTGGCTCTGCTGCGGCTTATCTGCATGGATGGTCTTCAAATGGATCTCCAACACGGCGAGGCTGTGGAAGTCTCTCTTCGAGCAGTAAGGGCAAGAGTATGTCACTTTACCCCAGCTCCCTCCTCCACCTGTAGAGATAGACAGACCAACTGCTGCATTAGAAATTAACTGAAGTAGTCTAAGCTTTTAAATCAAGTGTTGGCTATCAAATCAATGGATGTAACCGGACTGGCTACTGTGTAGATAAGTGACTGCTGTAGCATACCTCCACCTTGATGGCCCAGGCTTATTGCAATCTCTTCCACAGTGTCAGTGCCTCTTCTGCGGCCTCGTTCACTGCCCTGGCTGGGCTTTAGGGTGGAGTCCGGCGTGGAGCCACGCTCCAGGCTGGCGCTAGAGTCTGGAGTGGCCGAGCTCATTGAGGCCACACTGCCCAGCGCGGGGTCAGGACTGGCTGCGCTGTGATTGGAGGAGTCAGGCTGGCGATGGCTGTCTAGGTGGCAGTAGACATCCTCAACAGATGGGAATTGTTCTGAACAGACAGGACATCTGGGGGAACAGAAAAAGACCTGTAAAATGCAAGATCCATTCCAGCATTCCACATTGATGAAAATCAGCAGTTTGAAAACTTCTGTAGTACTTGTGTTTGCGGTTGGCATGCTGTGTTTCAATATGCGTGAGGAGAGAAGGCTCATCTAGAAAGATCTCAGGACAGTGGATGCATTGCAAGTCGGCCCTGTCAGACAGCTGAGGGTGTCTGGTCAGGACGTGTTTCTCTAGCTCGTCCGTCTGGCTGAACGTCTCCTCGCAGTAATCACACATATACAGGTCCTGCTCCAGGTCAACATCTCCTCCTGCTCCCTTCTTCCCTCCATCCCTCTCACTCCTGAGTGCCAGGTGCTCTCGGTTCTTGCGGTGAGCCTGCAGAGTCAGAAAGCAGTCAAGATTGAAAGAAGCACATGTTTAATATAACGTCAAACGTTTTAAATATGATGAGGATAAAGCTTTTACTTAGGTCAGCTCATGCACTACTTAAAAACAAATGCCATCTTAGTAATTGCTTCAATTTCTTATTTTGATTCTTTCATTGTAACTTAGTCGGGAAATTGTGTTAGCAGTAATGGAAAAAATAAGCACATGAGCAGTAGTATAAAAAAGGCAATTTAACATTGACATTAAAGTATAAACACATCAGCTGCTTACCTGCATGTGGCTCTGCAGAGACGAGGTGGAGGAGAAGCCACGCTTACACACACTGCACTTAAACGGTTTGCTGGAGCTAGAGGTGTGGAAGAAAACACAGTCATGAATCAAAAATCAATTATGAACGAAAGCATTTTCAAAGATCTGAATTGAAAGACTCAAACGAAACACTGTAATAAAGAGCATAAATAAATGAACGTCAGATGAACATTTCTCTCAACATCAAGTACAAATTTAATGGCAGGATCAGAAACAGTTACCTGTGTGTCTTCAGATGGATCTTCAGGTGATCAGAGCGGGAGAATGCAGCCTCACACTCCTGACAACTATACTTCTTGTCTCCTGTATCAATTAACAGTTTTTTCAGACATAATTTCTTCAGAAAAAAACACTGACAGACAGAACACATGTTGCCACTGTTGGTGTTTCCCTTATTTAATTCTTGAATAATTAACAAACCCAGGTTCATTAAATTACCCATTAGGTCTTAATATCGTGATGCATACTTAGCAGGCCTGAAAGACAAAAAATCCAGGACTTTAAATAATGTTATGATCTACCTGTGTGCAGTTTGACATGGCGGTCTCTGCTCCTCTTGTGTTTAAACAGACGGCTGCAGAAGGTACACTTGAAAGGCAGCTTATCGCTGTGGATCTGCTCATGGCGCTTCAGGTAGCTCAGACGGCTGAGGAGGATCAAGAGAAGATAAGATAATAAACAAATCATTCACAAAGGCTCATAATTATTTCATTTCATTGGCATTTTAAAGGGTTTACAACATGGTTTAACAATAAAACACCCTTACCAAAATACATTTAAGCAGTAAGTACATCTAATAAAATCAACAAAAAATATTAAAACAATTATTTACACTATTTTGAATATCACTGCATAAATCTATTCAGCAATAAGAAAGGAAATAAAAAACTAGAGAGGACAGCTAGGTGGAAGGACTAATATAGAGGATTATGATGATGACTTTATGGTGTATGTGACAGCTGTTCTTAAAGTGAGTCTTGAGTCAGTCCCTGGAGATGTTAGTGAGAAATGTATTCACCTCATTCCTCTCACTGTTTGCCTTAGTGGTCCATGTTACCATGGTAATATTGAGAATACTGTTTGTTCAAGTATACATTGATATTCATGAGTGGGATATGAGGATGCAACTGAAACAGCCAATTAAGTGTTATTGTCTCCAACACACCATGTGATGCGTGTCAGTGCACCGAGACGGCACCTGCAGCATCTCGGGGAACCATACGTGTGAGTTTAATACCTGAAGGACTTGTCACAGAACTGGCAGGGGTACGGTAGACCAGCGCCTCCTTCCTCCTCGCCGCCGGTGGCCATGCCGAGGTCACAGCAGCCATCGGGCATCTGCGAGGGCGACGCCAAATCTTTACTGGAGGGCGAGGAAGGCACCCAGGACAGCCCTGCTGGGTCATCATCACCATCTGACAGAGAGGTAAAAAAAAATGTATTCATCTGAAGCAAGAAAACACAAACAAACATTTTTTTATACAGCTGCAGGATTTAAAAAAATAAAAAACTAAAAGAGAGACAGCACAGACAGAGAAAAAGTGGGGGTAAAACAGGGAGCATTAGAATGATTAAGAAGAAGTTACATCTTTCTTGGAAGGCAGGAGAGGCAGCCTGTGGGAGTTCAAATGAGAAAAAGAGGATATAAACAAAAAGAATAAACACATTTATCCTGGTTACACATAAAATGAGGATGGCAGAGATAAAGAGAGAGAATGAAAAAGAAGAGAGAGGCACACTCCGGCAGCAGCAACATCTAAATAGAAAGCTCCAAGAACTATGTATCCCCGACGGAGCCCAGAAATAAGGACAGAGTGTATTTTCTCTCCCTTCATCCTCCCTCTGCAGCCATCCCTGGTTCCATCCCTCCCCTCAACTACCCTCCCCTCCCATCCCTCCATCCGTCCCAGAGGACCATAGATCCGCCTCATCATATTTTCATTAGGGCCTTGGCAGATTGAAACGTCGGAAAAGCGATTAGGAGATGTGGAGAGCAGAGCGGAAAGATGGCGATATTCTCTGCCTTTATCCGTCATACATAGGAGATTATACATTGCTCCCCCCCTCCCCCCCTCCTGTGTAGTCTGGCACAGAGGCGACAAAAAGGCCATGACTCCTTTAATAGACACTTCAGAATGGATTCGAGGCGACAAAAGAGGGGGCTGAATAATGCTTGATATTGTTCTGTTCTTCTTTGTGCGCTCTGTGAAGCAGCACAGTAAGGCTGTTTAGCATTTGCCTGAAAAATGTAAAGGAGGGAGCAGATGAAGAGGGAGGTGGAGGCTGTATTCTTTGCTTTTATCTGATAGCTATATCAACTAGGCCAGCAACAAATCAAAGAGAGAAAATAAGAAGACTACAGTGATAGGACGCAGAGCGGAAAAAGTCTGAAAAGCCAATATTCATCAGAAGGCCAATAATTTTGCAATGCAAACAGAGACATGTGCAGAGGAGACGTTTCTCCTGATAGTTTTTCAAAACCTCTCCAAAGCACACACCGTTTTACCTCAACCAACTCCTACCACAACCCTGTGTGTCTTCCATGTGTGTGTTTCTAGTCTACTGTGTATTACGCCTCGCAGAGAGGGGGTGGAAAACAGATTCTTGTGATGAATCGATCGCCGAGAAAATGTAGGCACTGCGATGAGCAAATAGAACTCTGCAGGGGGGGTCTGGGTTTAAAAAAATGTGTAAAAGCATGACATAAATTTTACTGGAAGCAAGAAGGAAAATAAAAAAAGGCTTAACAAAATATAAGAGATAGAGATATCAACATGAAGCCAAACAGCGAGGCAAGAGGGAGAGAGAGAGAGAGACAGGTGAGGGAGAGTGAGTGGGTGAAGAAGACAGATGGGGCAGGGGGAGACAGAAAAATTGAGAGCATGAAGGAGGGAAGAAAGGAGGATCGAGAAGTGCATGGAAGTACTGACAGGGGGAAAGGAGACAAACATAAATCAGGAAATGAAAAATGAGAAACAATGAAATGAGTAGATATTAGAGGAAGATACAAAAAACTGGGGAGAAAAGGGGAAGAATGGGAGAAAGAGGTATAATTGGCTACATTTTGACAAATTCTGTTGATAATTTGTCGTCACTAATACATTTTTCAACATTTCTGACTTTATTGCCTGCATTTGTTAAGGTTGTGTCTCTATGTGCACCTGATGGAAATCTTATTTTGAAATTAAAAATGCTTTAACATTGAATCCACCCGGAATGAGGCTGTCCTTATGTAGACCAATCAAAAACAAGAAAGCAAGCAAGACAGATAGAGGGAGGACAGGTTTCAGCGTGAAAGAAAACACTAACATTTAGTTCCCACGTCCATACATGTCAACTTATACCAAAACTCATTAATATAGTGCTGAAACAATTAGGCACTTAATCGCTTATCGATTTAATCAACCAACTGAAAACAATTAGGTAAAACATAATTTGGTTAGCTGGGATTGTATCTCTCTTTTATATGACCTTTTATATTTTATATGAATTAAATATTTTCAGTCAAACAGAACACTCTTTTGACCCTTTTCTGGCATTTTATAGATGAACAATTATTGGACTAATTCGCTTTTTCAGTCTATTCGTCCAATGATTCAGTTCTATTCACGTGTCCCAGTAAGCATCGGTTACTTGGCCTAGTACGCATCAAGTCATGCAGAACACAGTGTGAATGCTAAATTCTACCTTAGTGCTTCTACAGGTATATTATGCTATTGAGGCATCCACTGTACAACACAAGCTTCAAATCCATGGATGAACACGAGGCAAAACCGACACATTTTATTCCACTCCATGTAAGTGACATCCACAGAATAAACAGATGTACCATCTACATGGAGCAAGGCTGGTGTTAAAATACAGTGCTTCTGTTAAACGCCAATCCAGACACCCCCTGCTGCCCACTCAACAGGGTACAAGTCTTTTAGTGTCGCCTGAAAGGGAGAGTGAGACTGTCTCAAACACAGATATCACACACTCTCACCTTTTGTCTCTTTCTCTTGGCTGTGTCAGACAGGATTCACTTAACAATAACCAGAAAGAGAGAGTATAGAAGTCAAGCCACAGACACAAAGAAATGATCAAGCCAAAACGGTCAGTTGTGTTCAAGCAAAAAGAACAAAACACGGAATCTCAAAGAGATGTTAGAAAAAGCAAAGTAGAGAAGAAGAGGGAGAAAATAAGCATCCCCCCCCAAAAAAGTGTTCCTTCACAGTCTGGACACATGTGGAGCATTAAAGACACACCAGTATGAGTCAGTTAAATGGTAAAGTTTGTGAGGTGGGAAAGTGGGAGGAAAAGAAAGAGAGAAAGGGAGAGATTCAGTCGGAGACGAGAGGGAGAAATCACTTTTTGACAGGGGATGGAGGGGTGTTGAAAAAGAAGGGGAGGAGAGATTAGCGTCATTAAAGAGCTCTAATCCTCTGACTAGCGTGGCTGGCGCTAAAATGGAGGATCACACGGCTTTTTAACGGCGCCTTTGTCAGCTGGCCACGAGGGGACCTGGCAAGACAAGGCCGAATGGCAAACTGGGAGAAACTGGAGGATGGGGAGGGGGGAGCGGAGAAAATTTCAATGAAAAGTTAAATTAGAGAAGAATCCTCGAGAGAAGATGAGGAGGATGGATGGTTGAGGGAGGGGGACTGGAGAGGGAAAAAGAGGGAGAAAAAGTATTTTTTTTTTAAATAGAGAAACAGGCAGAAGCAGGCGGACACCGGCACACGCTGTTTCTACCCCGTCTCCTCCTCCTCTTTTCTGTTCTTCTCTGGCGAATGAAAACGAACGAGAGGAGCGGAGTGGAGGACCACAGGGCCCCTAGCTCCGCTCCCGCTTTATCTCTCACTCTGCAGTCCTCTCCTTTCCCATCCATTCCCTCTATCCTTCATCCCTCCCTCTGTCCCCAGCAGTCCCTCTACTCTTCTGTCTTCATCTCTCTTCCACTGCCTCCCTCCCTCGCTCCCTCCCTCCGTCAGCTTTCATGTTGTTACTCATTATAGCGCTGACATATCTCCCTTTTTCCCTCCGTCTCTCCGACAGTCTCTCCCCTACTGGTGTTGGCCTTCACCCCTGTGTCTCGGCCTGGACGGGGCCGAGGGAGAGAGGGGGAGATGTTCCAGATGGACAGACTCTGAACTCCAGAGGAGAGGGAAGAGACGGTGGTATGAAAGGCGAGACAAGAAAGAAGAGGAGAAGAAGAGAGGAGAGGAGAGGAGAGGAAAGCCAAGAAGAGGAGAGGAGAGCCCAGGGGTCCGTAATAAGAAATGGAAAAGACCAGAAAGGAACTAAACGGACCGCCTATGTCTACCTGAAACGACAGACGCACACAAACACACTTGCAAACAGCACACACACTCCCCACGTGTCTCTCTAATAGGCCAGACAGTGTGGCAACGTGTGGAGGACACAGCCTTGGTGAAACACTCTAATGAAGAGACACACATGCTGATCAATCTCTCTTTATGTTTCTGCCTCCCCGTCTACTCCCCCCCCCCCCCATCTACACTCAGTTACTTTGTCATGACTGTCACACAGACGGAAAACATATCAAAGCAGCAGAGTTTATAAATTTATTTTAAGAAACTTTAGAGACTATTGTGATCCTTAGATTATTAACTCAATCCATTCCAAAATTGAAGAAGAAAACCAGTAGACAGATCTGAAATATTGCATATTGTGTCCACATGTATCTGGCTTTTGCCTGAAACCGATGAAGCAAACGACGTTATGGGCTGACATGGAACCAGCACTCAAGAACATTAGCTCAATTAGTTCGCTCTGGATAACAGTGTCTGCTAAATGCCTGAAATGGAAACATAATCCATGTATGTCGTGCTTTCACTCTTTTCTATCGCTTTGATGTTTGAATCAAAGGAGCTCAGCTGGTAGCAGGAAAAAGGTTTCAGCTCCCAGCGCTGCCACTACAAGTGCTTAAACTGCCTACTACCTACTGCTACATTCAGAAAATTCTGAATTATAAATAAATAATAAGAAAGTGATCTGCTAAATAAAATAAAAGGTCCTTAAGATGACCAACATGTCATATAAAGGGGATGTTTAAAGGTTTTACCATACCTTTCGTCCTAAGGTTAATTTAGTTCAGATTATGCAAGAAATGTTTTTTTTAAAGATATACACAAAAAATATTGATGCTAACAGGACTGTTTCTCCAAATATCAAACGCCCAATTTAAACCTGTGTAATTCTGTCAAGAAACCAGCTTTCTAACATTGTCCCAAGTTAAATGAATGTGTTCACCTTGGGTTTAGTTGTCCACCTGCTCAAATTTTAATCCTTTTATCAGCCTGTCTTTCCCTCTCCGCCTCTCCTTCCTGCTCTCTTCCTCCAACCTCCCTCCCCTCCCACATCCGACCATCGAACTCCCCTTTCCACCTTTCTGTTTGGCCATCGGCCCAGACCTGCACCTTTCCCAGCGAAACCCCTGCTGACCTCCCATCCCTCCATCCCTCTCTCGCTTCATCCCTCCTTCCACGGCTCCCCAGGCCCCCTCCGATGGCCCCAGGCTGCCCCAGACGTGCACGTGCACACACACACACACACACACACACACAGCTCTAGACTCACCATAGGGGGCAGAAAAACAACTTCCACCCTTGGCTCACTCTGGGCAGCCCAGCACTCTCACTCTTATTTTTTCTCTCTCACACACAGAAACACAATTAGAGTAGAATTCAATATCCAATGCCAAGTTAAGTTTAATGGAAAACAGGTATGCCACACACTTATTTGTCATCACTCCTCCAGCCCCATCTTTATTTTTGTGGAGAACATCCTGCAGGTTAAAATAATAGCGGCTGCATCCTCTTGGATTCATGCTGCAAATCATTTCGATTGGCAACAGCCTGAAGCTAAAGTTACATTTTCCTAATAAATTGTATGATTTGCTTGTTAAAAGGTGGTACTTCACAAGAAAGGGTCCTCCTGTTTTCTGAGTGTGTTCACAACCTGTGTCTTACTTCATTTTGGTGTAATGTATGAGGTATTAAGTAGCCAAACCAATAATAGTGACTGTAACCCATGTAGTGCTCAACCCATTGGCTTTAACTGTGCTCCAATCGTCTGAAGGTGTTTCACGGTGCATGGGATAGCTTGACAAGAGAATTCAAGATTCCTACCTAGCTCTGTGATTACCATATGAGTTGGCATAGCAACCAATAAGCTAAGCACAGCTTACTGGTTGCCATGCATTATGAGAATTGCACAGTAGGAAGGTTTATTTGACCAAACTGATGGGGGGGGGGGGGGGGTTGGGATGAAACTACCTGTTGTAGCTGTGAACAAAGTAGGAACTAGAATTCATTCACAGAGAATACAGTGACACATTTTCCAACCACAGAAAGTCCTCACGAGCGACCAGTTTCTAGCATTTTCTGCCAAAAATGCATCCACAATATAGTTCGATGTCAACTAGGTGCAGCAGTTCACTCATATGCACACGGCTTCAACCCTGGCCTGCGTTTGGAGGACCCACAGTCCTCTGCTGCTGTCCTTGTAGCTCACATGGGATGAAGTCTGTTGGGACAAACAAACACACACACACACACGCCACAGCGAGGACAGATAGAAAGGACGATACGGCAGTCTGTCCAGGGCTCAAGCCCTTGAGGACACGATGAATGGACACACACACACACACACACACACACAAACAGACGCATTCACACACACTAAGCAGGCTGTGGGGACCCTCACCTTCTGCCCTGGGAATGGGTCCGGCTGCTTTGGACGCTTTTGGGCGCCAACTGCTCCATATGGGCAGTGTGTGTGTGCGTGAGTGTGTTGGAGGGCAGAAGGTTAGGGGCAGGGGGCTAAGGATGGGGGTGGGTGGACAGTGAGCTGGCAGATGACAAGTTTGTCCCTACCACACAGCATACAGTAACGTACTGTACACAAACATCAAACAAGGTCAGTGCAGGTTACAGAATGAATCTAGACTGTGAGGTCTCCAGCTGTCTTAACACAGTAAAGTAGAATGACTACAGTGCTGTCAGGTGGTTGCTTTGACGATGAAGCTGTTAAACAAGCTTTCAAAATAGATGTAAAAACTCATTTTATGCTACAGTTTTTCAAGTGGTGTTATCGATTTCAAATTCAAATTCATTTTCCAGATGAAAACAAATAGCTGATGCAGTATTGCGCACCTGTGATATCAAGGTTTTGATCATTTTGGCAGAATAGATGAAAATGAGGTATGTTTCGGCAATCGCTGAAAATATTCTCAGGAACTCTGGTAAAGTGTTACCTCTCAATATCTAGGTGGTAAAGTATCACTATTTTTTTTTAAGGTATTTTTAGGTATTGTATGCCTTTATAGGACTGATGACAAGAAAGATATGAAAGGAAGTTAGGGGAGATGGGCAGAGATGGGGAACAACAGCGATCCAGTGGCGCCTCAACCACCATGGCACCCAGAGGAATCAGTATTAGTAGTATTTACCAATAAACTGAACCGCATCACGCTTCCACAGTAAAAGACATGAACAGACACATACATGCAACAACACACAGTCTGTCTCCCTCACACACACCATGTGGCAGAGGAGGGCTGGCATCTGCTTCCTCTTACCACATTTCCCTCTTTTCCTCATCCTCGCTCTTTTCAGACTCTCTCTCAACAAGCCTTTTATCTCACTGTGAACCAATTCCCTCTGATTATTTACTTCATCTCTTCTTTATCTTCAGTCAAAACATACAGTAAGGTACTAGCCATGAGGGTTAGTGGTTCTAGCCCTCATCTCTCCCTCCTCCGTCCCGCTTTCTGTCCGTCTTGTCGGCTGTTTGTTTGTTCGCTCAGAAATGAGAACCAGCTGTCAGACAGAGTGTTAGATAAACAACAACAACAACAACATGCCAATGTGCACATACAGTACACCAAACATCCACACATGCTTGCATGAAGACAAACACACACACACACACAGTGTGGGTCCCATTGTGTGCATGCCGGCGGCTATATCATCTATTTATAAGAATGAGGTTTGGTGGACTGACAGACCGCTCACTAACCTAGAAACACATTCACCTGAGTCACACACACACACACACACACTCTCTTGATATACTTTTCATACCTTCATGCAAACACACTTGCTCGTAAACTCATGCACTTAAGGAGGCCCTTGGATGTTTACGGAAGTACCAACATTACTGTAATAAAACACATACAGCCATGAATAATAACAGCTGAGTAATTTTTTTTAAAGTATTATTAGTGCTACCTTGTGAACAATGGCGGGTAATTAGCGTTTAGCGAGAACCTTATATAGGTTCATGTGCGCGGTCATCATTCTAAACAAATGGCATTCATTTCTCACACACACACACACACACACACACACACACACACACACACACACACACACACACACACACACACACACACACACACACACACACACACACACACACACACACACACAC
>JAVQJD010069288.1:0-22459 GCA_036023655.1 Nannoperca australis
ATTTCTTTAAAGTTAAGACTAGTTTAAAGTCATCTTCATTGAAAAGTACAGTGCTTTTCCTTCAAAAATAAGGACATTTCAATGTGACCCCAAACTTTTGAACGGTAGTGTATATTGTTATCAATGAGCAACAGAGAACTACAAGCACATCCCGGTCCCTGACTGACCAGACTATTGCCATCTGTCTTTGTGAAGTGACTGGCCTTATTCATAAAGGCCTTGGATTAGAGTGTCTTGTGTTGTGGGAGGGACAGAGGCAGCTTTTGAATGAAGCCTTGATCACCACAAATGCATATCAACAGACAATTGTTGTGGAGGAGCTGCTTTGTATGCAGGACTTCACTGTTAATCAGGAAGAACAAACTTAACCAAGCTTTTAATTGTTGTTTGTGCAACTGTCTGATCCCATTTAAATCACACTGCGGGATATGCACAACATAAAGGCGTGTAAGTGGCATAATAAGGGATTTCACAGTATATCCTCTCGAAATGGAATTGGAGGTTTCTGTAAGAATAGAGTTAACAAAGCAATTAAGACATAATCATTATGAACTCTCTGTACATTTGTGGGCGTTGAGCAAGCAAGAATTTGTTCTTCTTTCCTGCTAAACCCACTGCCAAGGTGCCCTTGTGCAAGTCACATAACCTCCTCTAAGTATTCCTGACTGTAGTGATTAACAGTAAGAGTGCAATTTTTTGAAAATGTAACAGAGGTAAAGATGGCAATCAGTGTATCTCAACCGGTGCAGTTCCATTTTTAAGATCATCCACTCCCCCATGTTAGATTCTTCAATGAATTATCAATTACTTCCACTGTGCCCTATTATCAACTTGATTTAAAACCTGGAAATACACATATACCTCAGATGTTAAGTATAGAAGTGTTTCAGCCAGTTACCGCAACCACTGGCCATTATCTCTAACCTCAGCCCTTCTACAAGCAATTCTCCATATAATATTTTCTTTACAAAAATCTTGTATTAAGTGATCATTGTTGACTGTAGGTTTATGTGTAAATGACCGGATTTTACTGAAATCTGTCATATTATGAGATATCTTTTCAGCTGAAACCCATTATAAAGCTCTGTAAAGCCGAGGGGAGCTGTAGATTCGGTAATAATTCTTTGTGGGTTCGTCAATACTCGCAACACAGTTCACAGTCACATTGTTTTCACGTTGTCATTTGATTCATTTTTGTAAAAATATTGATCATAGCTACATTACAAAATTCATTTTAACCATATGCATTTTTGTCATCCAATGTCCTATTCCAATTCAGTACACAGTATTATTCTTAACATTTCTGCCCGTGCTTGAAAAATACATTTGACCACAGTTTCATTACAGTATTCTGTCTGTCGCAAGAACTCTGCTCAAAACCCACTGTCAGCCATGAAAGAAACCCGATGTGAACTTTGCAGTACATGAATTACAGCTTAAACAATTATGCTTCCAAATTCCTTTTAGGCATCTGAATGACAGATCAAGGACTCACTTTACTTCTGTTAAAGGAGACATTGGCACATTACATGAAAAGGGGATTCTGTACTTTTCCCCTCAAGTGGTGCAGTTGAATCCCTTTTTGCTGACTAAGTTGTAATAGAATTTTCTATAATTCAAATAAAGGGAGGCTTTTCTCTTACTTGACCAAATTTATATTTTAATAGTGTAATAGTGTTATCATTTCACTTTTTTTAATAGTGCAGGTTTATCACAATTTGACAGTAAAATATTTTGATGGAAAGAGCAAATTGAGAACTGTTTGTTAGGGGGTTCACATACATTCCCTCGACTCTGTTCATTTATCCAGTATTCTACTTCATGTTCATTTTTTTGGGCTTTACAGTTCCTTTGAGATGAGATGAAAAATACATTAGAGAGTTGATTAATAGATTCTATTTACGAGCAGATTCCAGTTTGGGGTTTGTCAAAAACTGTCTTGGTCAAAACCAGACGTCGGGGCTGTTGTTAGTAGACATTAGGCACATATCTAGTGTGAGGTTCACATTCACATAGATCATGCACAGAAACACACACAGACACACATTCCTAGAGACCGGAACCTACTGAGAGCCCTCCTGAAGAGGTGCACTACACTGAGCCAGAAGGCTGGCAGCCTTTTTGTCCCGAAAAGACCCCCCAGCAGACTCCAAACCCACTCTCCCGCTCCTGTACATGAAATATGGAACAAAGATGAATTATACACAACACCTGCTCATTTGACATGCCAAATATACACGCGTTATGCTGCGGCACAGGAGCTTCTGTGGCGGCACACCTGTTCCCCAATGTGACAAGGCGGTGACGCCTCATTTATGTGCCCCCACTGAATCATTCTGCCTGAATGTATTATTGATACATTTAATCTTTCATGTCGCTCAATGTTTGACCTCTCACTGTAGGCTTCGCAGGCAGGGTGTATCATAGAATGTACTCTTTGATTTGTCAGTGTTTAATTGCTTTTTACAGAGATGAATGTGTTTCAAAAGGGAAGGGTATTGATTCAAGGTTGAGCAAGCAGTAATTCTGTGTTATAATTATACTTACAAGACTGTCAGTCACATGAGCTCGCAGGTGCACACTAATGATCTAAGAGCAATGAATGGCTTCGACACTGAAGACATAGCAGGGGAGAACGGCAGATTCAGACACCTTACATGGAATACACTGAACTGCAATAATTGTCTCTTTGTCAATAATTTCTATACCAATGTTAGAGCCTCATTTAAGGCTTTGTTCAGACTATCATCACACATACTGTAGCTGTTTAAAAGAACTTTCCTCTGGATTTCATCTTGTTGCTACTGATATGTAATTCTTCAGCGAAATAACTTTTTTTAAAGCGCTCGACATACTTTAAAAGCATTGACGACAGTTCCATTAAATCTCAGTTATTGGGTAAAACCTTTCCTGTCACACACTGTTAGCCATTGTATGAAGAACTCTGTCTGTCGATAACTGCTAAAGCATGACTAGGCGGTAGGTAGCCTTTAAAATACCACATGCTGACAGTTATATTTAACCAGCAATTCCTTCTCTGTGTACTTGCATTTGTTGAAGCATGCTGTTCCTCTCTTCTCACGTCCCTCCCCTAACTCACATTGCTCCGTAATGTATGCCCACCGTCTGCCTCTGCCTCCTCGCATTCAGGATAACAGTCATTATCACCCTCACAAGGAGGCATGGCACCCCCCAAGATGAAGACTGCCAAGGCACACTATTGAAAGGTCACGCAGGAGGGGGAGATAGAGGGAGGTAGACAGGTCGAGGAAGTGTAACACTGAACCACAGAGCTGGTGCCCAAAAGCAGACTTGGGAAGCAAAACAGGTGAGGTGAAAACACCTTTAATAAGTCAAACGGCATGATTGCGGTTGCAAATGAGAAAGTAGCCAGACCAGGAAATGAATCCAGAGGGCTATGGGTGGCAGATGGTCATCAAAACATCTGTCCTCTATATATACTGAGGGTGATTGCACACAAGGAGCATCTGGTTAGCTAACTCAGATGAACAACATCTGAGTTTTTGCACATTTGCCAAAGTGTTAACAAATGGGGTAAAACACAAAGGTGTAAAAAGTTTGATATTAATACATCAAGTGAATAGGTTCATCCCCAGTAACTTTTTAGTAGTGCTTCCTCTGCAGATTTATAATGCAGGTCAGGATAAAGCTTTTTATCTCATAATCTAATATTTGAAGCCTGGCACCTGTGGCGAGCTGTTAGGGACCTTCTAAAAAGTGCAAATTATTATTATATATTATTATTAATAATATTAAATTGGTTATTTGATCTTTATAGATACAAATATTGATGGTAGCCTGGTAGAAGACCCATTCAAGAGGAGGCAGCCATGTCTGGAAGAGTGTAATGAGGAAATACAAAGCTCATATTCAACAAAACCTCTCGATATAGTGTAAATAGCAGAAAGATGCTGAACCACCCGGGACAACTGGCACCAGTCATTTGATACTGACCTATTAGAACAAAGAGCCTCTGTTTGAGAGTTGATTAGATTTGAGTAGCTATTGAGATGAAATTAGATGATCATCAAATACAGTTTATGACCATTAAGCGCATTAGTTTCCGTTATGAAAAGCGCTAAACAAGACTCGCGTGAGTGGGCGTCTGCTGCTTTGCATACAACCTCTCACTGCATTTGTAGGAGTAAAGACATTGGGGAGGCATAATGATTTACCTCTTACTGAGAAATGAATGAAGGTCCAACTCATTAGACAGAAAATGTGAAAATGCTATTGCTTACTGCTAAATCGCCGGGTTCAGAGAGTTAACAGCGCTCCCTAAATGGCCTCTGAGGATTGTTTGTGTCAGCATTTGCTAGTCAATATGATACATGTTAAACAATTTTTAAATAGAAGAAGATGTTGAGAGCACACAAAGTGACAGAGTTTTACAAAGTGACAGAGGTGCATTACAGGAACGATTGCATAAAGCGGGGGGGAAAAAACATTCAATCCATTTACGCTTGTACAGATCGGCTTCCACTTTGCTAAATGCAATTAAGCCCATCCACTCTGTCCAAGTGACACCCCGAAGGCCTTTTAAGAAGTCAGCACAAATAGATCCCTGGGATAAAAGACAAGGAGAGGAAAGGAGGGAGGGGTAAGGTATAGACAGAGGAGGTCTCTCTTCCCCTACTGTGTTTGTCTGCATGAGAGAGATAAGCAGAAAGAAAGACGGACTATGCACACGTTCCCTCAGAGGAATCGGCATTGTTTACCCCCAACAGGGAAGCGGGGTGAAAACAAGAGCAAGAGAAGTGTTTATAAATCATACTTTACCGTTTGTTCACCATCTCTCCATCCTCATCTCTTTCCTTCCCCTTGTTTCTATCAGCCCCTCACTCTCAGCTGAGAGAAGGATGCACGGTGGTTGTGGAAGAGTGAATCTTTTCCGTGTGAAGTTCCCCGTGAGATCAAACGCAAGGGCCGTCCCTTGGAGCGGCGAGCAGGCATCATAACCAGCCAATAATTTGGTACTTTCTACACCTCCTTTTCTACTGTTTGTCCCTGCTTGTCTTGCCATTTTCTTTCCTGCTGCATGTTTTTAGTGGATGCTGCACCAACCCCCCATGCGCTGTACTCTCACTCTGTCACAGAAGCTTTCACTGTCTCCAAGTGCCTTTGCTTTGTTGACCAGACTATATCAAACTTTGTCTTGATGTTTTTTGAGGCTTCATGGCGATGATGTTTACTCCAACACTACCTCCAGCATGGCATAAAACACATCAAACCAGGGATTGTGTGTGTGTGTGTGCCTGTGGATCAATTGCTGGCTCGAAGTCTTCTGTGTGAAACCACAGAGCAAGTTTTGAAAAATGTCACACTCTTGAGTGACTACCCTTCATCCATGTCGGCACCACACTTTCGATTTGATCCTGTCTGTAGCACAGCTGTCTGTCATGGTAGTGAGCTCAGGACTGTGAAACTGTAAAAAAAAAACAGGACTCAAGAGAGGGAGTTATAGTTGGTGGTTGCCTGTCTGCATGACACCTGTAACACCGGCGCTGTGATCCAGATCACATGGTGGACTCCAGCTGGAGTCACAAAGACGATTTTTGGAGTTGGTTGAAGTCACAAGGAAATGACAGTTTGAAGGTGTCTTGCTTCTATAATTGGACATATTTGGAGATAAAACAGGAGGTTTTTTGGCAGAACACAGTCTACACACTGTGCTAACACAGGAAGAAAGTCTAGCTGGAGCCACATTCTGTTATAAGAGCAATTATGTCATGAGTGTATGCATTTCTTAATCCAATCAGAATTATGTAGAGTGCGAGCAAAACTCTGCTAAGCTTTCCTGTTCCCTTGCAAAATACTGCTTAGGGAAAGATATTTTACTTGTTATTTCAATAAAATTAAATTGCTAAGTTGATGAAAGATTGGATGTGTATACATTTAAAACTATCTACAAAATAAATCGACCAGGCTTAATTATAGCATAAGCAGTATCATTCATGTTCAGTTCATTAGATAGAGGCAATCACCCTCTAGATTAGTCGCAGTCATTTTTCTATGAAACTATGAAAGGGATCAAATTTTTTATGGGTGATGTGATTTTTGTGTATATTGGATATCTTTGGAGCAGTTTTATTGGAGAAGTAGATTTCTGGTCTATGATTTGGTTTATTTCTTGATCATTCCTTTTCTTGAACAAAATTAACTCTCCATACACCTACAATTAGTCTGCCACAAAGTTGGGTTTCGCTGGCAATGCTGGTCTGTCAGTGGTCCAAGTTTCTATTTGTCCAATACTTTGGTTTATAACTAAATACTTGCAAAACTAATTTTAATACTACTACTATTTTTGGTTTATTGCTAATTAGCCAATTGAAGCATGCTAACATGCTAAATTCAGATGGTGAACATGGTAAACATTAAACCTGCTTCCCATCAGCATGTTAGTATTGTCATTGCGAATGTGCCAGTTGAATGGTTCTTTTTCCAACAATAATGTTATAGGTTACACCCTTGGCGTGTGTAGTTTCTTATTTTACATCAAGTTGCATTGCCAAGCAGGCTAACCCAGCTTTTTTTTTACCAGTGGTATTAAAGGAGGGTGAAACTCCATAAAAGGAGACTTGCTGACATGAGCTGAGCCTCCCAGGCAGCACTTCCTCCCAGCCTCCCACCAAGATTGGCAGACCCAAAAGCCCCAACAATGGCCATAATCCTAACCTGTGAGTAAGTGCTGCCTGAGTGGCTCAAATCCCTTTACTGAGCTAGTCCCTTAACAGAGCTCTGTTCCTGCTCAAATTTTACTGCCAGAACTCCTTTGGGGTGAGTTCCGACCTATTTCCACCCCTGCTTGTGGAGACAATAGAGACAGAGATTTAAAAAAATGTTAGAGTGGAAAAGGACAGCAGGAGTGGGTAGCTTTTACTCGCAGTGATTTACACAGGAAAAGGCAGGGATGTTTAAATGGCAGAATTGTAAGATAATCAAAGGAAGTTACGCAGTTTAATGATGTTCCAGATGCAAATTCCAGATGCTTCAAATAACAGATAATTTCCATCTGCTAGCATGTACCACATTCTTTCCCACAAGAAAACACTGAACATCCATGACTGCGCACACTCACCATTTGTGCTAATTATAAACATCCAGTTTTAATGTGATGGATTGAGTGTATTTTAAAAAGACCCACTTCTGTTTACTAAACTGATAAATCCATTTGTGTTTAAATTGTGTGCAATTAGTTCTATTTGTGTCTGTAAACAAGCTAACGCATTGTATGTATCTGTGTGTGTGTGTGTGTGTGTGTGACACGTGCATATCTAAATATCTGTGAGAATCACATGTGCTCAGCTATCTGCCAGATGCATAACGACGTGTCTCACGTGCCTAACCTCAAATGGTGGCTTGCGCTCGCTGCCAGCCTAATAAACTTAATGGACTCGTAGCTAACCCGGGATGAGTTCATCAGGTGGCTTCATTTCACACTGGCATTTTAAACTGCTCATATTTATGCTAATTGAGAAAGCAGGCAAGGGCCAAGGCCAAGCAATGCCAGTGAGAAAGCATCTAACAGAATGACTAGTTCCTTATGTGTATTATTTTTGCTAAAACCGCTACTACCACTTTAAAAGAAAACAATAGTCTATTATCCGAACAATATTTGAGGCTAAGTTAATAGTTTAGGTTGACAAGCTCATGTGACCTTGTCAAGAGCTGCATTCGTAATTGCGACAGTAATGAGTATTGTGTTCAGTCTGGCGCTCTTGTTATTTTCCACTCATATCAACATTTTGCACTGAGCATCAGGTAGGAGCAACATAAAGGTGCCAAAACTGCAAGTGACTGATCAAAACCCAGAGACACACCAAGTTCTCAAAATTGAGCATGCCTAAACACAAAACTTTTCTCTCTTCTAACTAGTTTTTTTTCTTTAAAAGTTATGTTCTTCTTCACACTGACTTTCTGTGTGTGTGTGGGTGCTGCCTCGGCACAGGGTTAAACTTTTTTGCATTCTTTCCCAGCTTTCTCACAAAGTTCAGCTGCACAATGACGTCACATTTAAGTCAGGGCACCGACAGCCAGATTCTCATGATTCACCCTATATGTTTTTGCATATCCTCTGTTTATTTCCATTTTTTTCACCTCTTTTATTAAAGCATTGATGACATAAACAACAATGGAAATTTGATTACTATGTGTCTTCTTGATTATGTCCACTTAGCATCTTAATCCACCACAAATCCAATGATCTGTTCACAATTCTCTGAAAAACTAAATACAGTAAATCAGAATGAATGCAAAGGATGTTTGGTGATGTAAACACCACTGCATCATCAGCCCAGTACCGTACACAACTCTTCTTTAAATCACAGTGTTTGGTTTTGAATACAGCTCAGATTTGAGCCTATCAGAGGGACACTTGTGGGAGAGGGTTAGCAAATCAGCAGCAGACTAAAGGGCACAGCAGCAGAGACAGATGTTGCAGCCGTTGATGCTGCTGCTTCTGCTCACAGACACAACAGCTGTTGAGACTGCTCTGCCAAGATGATCATACCCCCCACTTAACACACACACACACACACACACACACACACAGAGAGTCTTATAGTCTGCTACACTGATCTCTTGCACCATACATTGTTTCCGGCTTGTTGTTCTGCTCTTTGCTCCCCTAGCTCCATGCTGTTTATGTCTCTGTTGAGTTTTTATACACTGTTGATTCTCCTGCCTGCCAATGCACATCTTTAGCCCTTCTCCAGGCTCTCAATTTAAATTAGAATTAACCTCCCAGCTGGTGTAAAGGTAAATTAAGCAAAAATGTAAAAAATCTATATCTGTCTCTCTCCGTTCATTCTTTCTCCTCCTCTTCCTCGCAGTTCCCTCTCTTATCTTAAATTCCTTCATCCAACAGCTTCATTTCTCTGCAGGATGGATTCTCTCTGCCTGCTGCCGACTGGAAAATAAATTGCTCCACAAAAGCCCAAGCAGCTCATGAAAAAACCCACCTCTGCCCAGCTTAATCAATAGCAATGCCTCTAATTAAACGCTCCTTCAGTTTCATATGCTCACTATACACTTCAACCTCAAATTTTCTGTACATTTCATGCACTTGAGCTAACCTTTGCCTACGTTCTTTAGCCGGTCAAAATTTGATTTAATCCCCCCCCCCTTTTTCACACTTCTTTACCATACCACAGGAGGTGGACCTCCATAAATGTCAAGCGTGACTGGGTTTTGGGATTGTACAAGCTGATCATAGATTTAAAGCTTGCAATTATGTCAAAGTGCTGGGGGGGAAATTAATAAAATGCCATGACTCATGGGGAACCTTATCTTCACCTATCATTTACATAAATTAATTCCACTCAAATTTTTTTATGAACGGATCCATATTGGCCCGGTCACATTTTATACATCTTCACAGAAGACTGAAACCCAATGTTTTTTAGGTTTTCAGGCTTTTTACGGTGACACCACTACCAACCATGCACTTTGTGGGCTGTGCTACTGTAGCCGCCAAAACCAGTGTTTCAAATAAAATCTTGCCATAAATCTTTCACTGTCTTTTATTTTATGTCTCTGTGCTCGTCAGAGAGGTAATTGGTAGCTTTCTTGTGTACCTTCAAGAGGCTTGGGTGGAAAAAATGAGTAAGATGAATATCACAAAGGTCAAAACACGAGGTGGGCTTCAAAGTGACAGCTTGCCCCAGTGTGATGACAGAGGAGGCGCAGTCGCCACAGAGAACATGGAGAGTGTCATGATAAATTGAGTCACTGAATAGTTTGGCATTTCTGACATGAGGCAGGACAGCCCAGGGATGATGGAGAAGGTGATGATAGCAGGGGATCAGTGCAAGACATCTGCCTTTTAAAATCTCCCTTACCTTACACACCTGATATCCCTTCTTTATGTAACATCCCCATGTAGTCGGAATGTTTCTTTTTATTATACTAAGGGGTGAAACTAAGATTTGACATGATCACGTTGACCATCAAGACCTTGGACGTGCATGTTTTCGGATACCATTACCTCTTGATCCACCTTTTCTAATCCGCCTGTGTTAGCGGCTGTACATCTTTGGTCTTTGCAGAGCAGATAAAACCAGATGAATGTTGGAGTGACTTTGTCGGACTCAGCTGATTAATAACTGTTTGATCAATGTTTAGTCTTTAACAGCTGTGGACATCCTGCTCCTCATTTATTTAGCATAGACATGTCAGTCAACTTCTCTTTGCTTTTCACACTGGTATTATGTTTTTCTGTCAATTTCTGACCCATTAATGCTCTCTCTTTTTTTGCACTCCCTCTAAGCCCAAGTTATCTTGTATCCCTCATTTTCAAGCAGCACCCTGCCTTGGGAAATGTTCTAAAAGTTGAGTTTTTTTTTTTTTTAAATGTTCACTTTAACTGTCTGAAGTCTTAAAAGTGATATCTGCAACTGATTTGCCTCTGTTTTTTAAAATCCATATCTTCTCTGTGACTGGCAGTGAAAACAACAAGGAATAATGGCTTTTACCTTGATTCACCCCCCTCAGTAGTGTGTAGACACAGTACTTGTCCATAATCTTTAAAACACAGTTATATATTTATATACAGTCACATCTGTGCCTTTACAGCCAGTATTTTACAAACGGCTATTAAACAGCCGAGGTGGGGTTAAGTATCATACTCATGGGTACTTCAGCTGTACCTCCTGAGAAAGTGCCACTTCAACAATTTTTACTCTGGCCACTACCATGATGTGCTATGACTCCAAGAGTCAAATGTCATTTGAAGCTGCACCAAGATTTTTTTGATGTTGTCCAACTGCCGCTTACTCACTATGCCAAAAGGACTTTATCAAATTAAGCTGCATCAGAGGGTCAGAACCACCAAAGCTCTCTTCAAGCTGCGTTTCCCCCCCTAGTCTGTTTAAAAATAAAAATTCCCTTGCCCATAGCATCTATTCAATTTTTATTTATTTATTTAAAATCGAAAATCCCACTCTAAAAATAAGTTTCAGATGGTACCTGATGCTCTTATGGTTGACAAAAAAAGTGGATTAAAAGGAAAACCAAAATTATTTTTGTAATTTAAACCTGAGTAAGATTGGGATCAGCTTCCCAGCTTCAGTCCCCGGTCGCAGCTGTTGCTCTGTGTGTGTGTGTTTTGTTTTGTTCCTCTGGCAATCTGCGCTCTGCAGGGACGCAAGGAGAGCTAACTCTGAAAGGTTTTGCCCGAAGATAAATTGGGTAACCTTCTTCTGTCATTAGTAATACCTTTTCCACTGGTGAACAGCAAGACGGAGCAGGCACAGGGGGGTTGGAGGGAAGAGAAAGCAAGGGGGGGTGGAGGAAGGGATGAGAGCCAGGAGTCAGCGGTAATTAGCCATGAAACAAAAGCCCGCTCGGCTCAGTTATGGCTTGAGTTTCACACCTTGAGCCATCTCTTTGTGCCTCCGAGGCTCAGAGCTGAGCGAGGGCTGCGACTGTTGCGAGGTGTCCAACTGAAACACAGAGAGCAGACCTGCAGCAGCCCTCTCCTGGCTCTGTCTTCAATCCATCACGCCACCTCCACACTTCTGTCTCATTCTGGCTGGCTGGCAGGGAGGTGCTTTATCTGGCTTACTTGTTATGTCTGTCTGGGGCACATGATAATAGATCCCACTAGAGTCATGGCTAGAAGCAACTTCATGGGTGAAACACCTTCACTAATACAACATGCTCTGATAATTTGCTGTATTTTGTAAATGGAAAAGTTCTACATTTTCCCAGAGTTAGATGAGAAGGCTGATACAATTTATGTGTGGTAAGGATGAAGCTACGTAGAGCCATGAAGCACTTTGCAAAGTTTAGCTTAGCCAAAGTTAGCAACTTTTTCCCTTTTTTTTTTGTTAGCTAAGTTATAGCACACAGCTTCCCAAAAGGTTTGTGTACTGATAAAACAAAGGAGATACAGCATATGACTTAGTGACCTTTAGAGATGTTGGTAAGCGTATGTTTGAAGTCTAGACGCAAGGGAAACAAGCTAGCTAGCGTGGCTACTGTCATGATTTCCACTAAGCTAAGCTAGCCTGCTGGTTTTACCTTTATATTTATCATGACTAATGTCAATCTTCTAACTCTAACTAGAAAGTTAATACATGTGTTTTAAATCTTGTTTCAATAATTTGTCTATAGTTCTGTACAGTATTTGAGGGTGAAATAAAATGTTTGGGAAGAGTGACTTTAATATCTTTAATCCATATTAACATTCTTGGCATGCTAGGATATGAACAGTGACAACAATTGGAAAATATAAATGTTTTTCTTTTATTTTGAAGATAGGTTTGAGATTGACTGTTACCATTTGCACTTTTGGGATCTTTGTGCCTTCTCTGTAGGCAGTAGACAGAAAATGTAGAAGTAATAACATTTTAAGGAGGGGGGTATTATGGTAAACAAAAATAGTCTAGTCTTGAAGTGGATTCTTTGTGCTGTGAAAGCACAGCTGGTTCTCCTCACCTGCTTCACCAACTTATGATGTAGTAAAATTGCACCATTTGAACAAGCCTCTCGCTGTGATGTCACAACAGGACAGAATAACAATATTCTCCGTGTAACGGTTTGGAAACGACTACATATTGTCTTTACATTATCCTGCTATGAATACGGAAGGCATCTTCCTACATAGCTTGCTAGCTCCCAACTACAATCATGAAAACAGTTTGAGTTCACTGTAGCTTTACAAGTTGTAGTCAACTTATAGAAATAACAACTCTTAAATCTCTTTTCTTTGTTAATGTGAAAACTGACAGATTTATTTTAGTAATCGCTACTGCTGCATTTGTATCAACCTCAAATAATGACAGAATAGCATTGTGTGAATTTTTTTTAATAGGAAATCACAAATAGTGACAAATTTGTTAAAAAAAATAGAAAAATAGCAACCCCCTTTTTAATGATCATGAATCAAGTCTTGTAGCATTGCTAGCAAGTTAGCTCTAACCCCGCTGGCCCATGTGCATCTATTAGAGTTTGCATTTCCAGGCGTGCACTGAGCAAGCATTATCACAATGTAGGTGCTGAAAATGCAGTTGAACTGTTTTCCCTTCCCTCTTCAAGACCAGATCCAAGTGGGGGGCTCAGCACGAGCATCCCTCCCACCTTCATGACTGCACTGTTTTCAGGAAAGGCCTGTGTTGACAGGCCCTTCATTAGAGTCTTTGTCCTGGAAGAGCCTAGTACATAATTAATGTCTCCGTGATGGATTACATGGGTGGGTTGCAAACCGCGAAGAGGTCGGCAGAAAATGGGAGAATTGATGCAAGGCTATTTTCCCTATCGAACACGCCTACTGTGTGCCCCTTCTGCACTGGCACCAAAATTGCTGATTAGAAAGTCACAATATTTACAACAGTGGTGACTTTAGCACAGGTGCGTGTGAAAATTAACCCCCTGTGCCTTTTACTTTCCTGTTTTCTCGTTGTGTCTACGCGCGGGAGTCGAGGGCGGCTGCAGCCCGACAAATGATCGTCTTTATTGCAATTCTCACAGGTGGGGCTTTGGGTGGATGTAAAGCATTAATCAAAGCCATCGTTAATGATGCAGAAAGCGCTGTGGAAATGAAACCCCTTCTGTTCCCCTTTCCATAATGTTGAGGTGCTCGGCATTCAAGCTGGTATGATGAAGACTGTGGCTCCGTCAAGTAAGATATCTTGTACTGGTTCTTTTTCTTCATTTGTCAGAAGGAGTCTGAGCATACCGATGTCAGTTCTGTAAGTACTAGCCACAAGTTAGCCGCTGCTATCATACTTAGAAGTATTAATGAGCTTGCGGTATCTTCCTTTGTGTCAAATTGCAGCTCAAGGGTTCAGTTTAATGAATGTAACATCTGACTTCCAGATAGAACGCCAGGACGAGCATCAATGAGCTGTATTTCCTCACAACCTCCAGGCTATGTTTTAATAAAACAAACTAAATCAGAACTAATTGCAACGCAAGTCTTTTTACATAAGAGATCAAGTAGGCTCAAGTGGAATGACATCTAATTGAAAGTGCAGGGAATATTTGATCTTAGTGTTTTCATTTAATACCATCCCTGGGGAGGTCAAGTGAAATATTCTCCACCATTTCCAGGATTTTTGGAAATATAGTTTAAGTCTGACAGGTTTTTTAGTATTCCTACAAAAACCCTGCATGTCTTAAGGCTGTGCGAATCGCAGGATCCTGAGCGTTCCTGATGCACGTCAGTCAGCACCTTGGCAGTTTCCAAAGTTTCTGTTTACATAAATTAATCTGCGTCTTTCTCGCCAGTGTTCGCAGTACAGTCTAGCGCACAAGTGGATGAAGTGACTCGCTCAATTATACATTTACTTAGACAAGTAATAAAGCGCTGCCACTCTCTGCCAAAGCTGGGGCTGATTATACCGGCTGTACAAGCTGTTTTCCCAGCCTCCTGTTCCTCCCCTCACACTGATCAAGACATTCATCCCAAAGAGAGGCACACTTGTTGGAGTGACTGCAACTCCCAGCACAACGCTCATACACCTTCAGAAGTCCCTCCTTAATGGGTTTTTTTTTTTCAATAAAAAATTGCAAATTTCTTCCCCTCACATGGGGCTCTAATCTTCAGCTACAGCAATGTAAGCTTGCTTTTCCAACATCCTCATGTGATGACACTATCAGTCCAACCTCTAAGCGTGCCTCATGTCTACAGGCATGATAAGCTTTATCAGGACTATATGCTTCGGTTTTTATGCTCCCCAGTCCCAAGGTTATGAAAAAAATAACTGGCCATAATTCTCTCAAAGGCTGGCATGTTTTTATTTTTATTTTACCGTCATCCACATCAAAATAATTTCAAAAGAGATGATGCAATTACATTTTCATGGTGCAAAAAACCCCAACATCTTGCTTTTGCTCATTGTTTGTGTCTGCCCTTTGATTAAAAGCATGTTACAGCTGACATGCAGCCAGGGCGTTTGATGCTGTGAAAACCTGCTGTTTAGGAAGTGATGGAACGTACTATTTGTTTGTGAAGGGTAGCAGCATAAAAGAGCATCTCTTACAAGCTATAGTATGAGAAAGCAAGGGGAAAATACTAATACCATTATTTTCATTGTTGATTAATCTGCAGATTATTTACATGATTAATTGTTGATTAAATTGTGAAGTGCTCATTACAATTTCCCAGAGCCCAAAGTGACGTCTTCAAATAGCTTCTTAATGTCTCAACAACAGTCAAAAACCCAAAGACTAATTTACTGTCATATCCTCACATTTAAGAAGATGTTTGACATTTGAGGTGGAAAAATTAGTTTGTTAGGCTGTTTGTATATTTCCTCTGCAGTCCTCTGGGGTAAAGCTGTATTTACATGTTCATACTAACTGAATCTGAGCTTACAACTTATATACACCCACTCTACATTTACTAAGCATTCTGTCTTTGCAAGCACTCTAAAACTACCAACCACCATAAGGTATAAGATGCCCCTGGAGACCATTTCTCCTGCGAAATTGAGACCGAGTGTCAGAGAGTTTCTTATTGAATTGACAGCTCATCATGACAAGTGCTCGGCTGCCGCATTTGGCAAGCGGCGACAGGAAGAGATTCTATCCCGAAGTTAGCACTCCGCTAATTGGACATGCGTGTATGAGAGAGAGGGCCCCATTTGAAACCAATTACCAAACTTGATAGTCTTAAATTAACCCCTCCTTATTTGCATTCTCTGTAACCTCGCCCTCTCTCTCACAATCACACACTCACTCACTTTAACACATGCTCCGCCTTGTAGCAAACAATTTAGCAACTATCACTCGATCACACGCAGTTTTCTGAAAGGTAATGGCGTTCACACGTTTTTTGTTCTTACTGCAGAGCTATGACTGAAGGATAACTGCAGCTCTTACAATTAACACTGCAGTGCTTTTGAGTGCGAATGATTGTTCATCACTTCACCATAATGTGTCTTTATGAAAATGGAAACCTGAAAACTCTGCTAAAGGACGTCTGCATAGTCGCGCGGTGCAAAGAGAACATCTGTGGAAGCGTCCTTCTCATAGACTCAGTAACCCATAAAAGAAACAACCCCAGCTGTTAGGAATGAACGCAGTATTTTAAAAGCCATGCAAGAGGTTTTTTTTGTAATTGCCTACAGTTTTATCTGTTCACAAATGTTTATTATATCTGTTTTGAGTTTTTAGTTACATGACTCAATGTTTTAGATAAAATTCAACCAAGAGCAGGGAGATTCAATATGTGGTCAAATGGTCATATGCACTGAATCACTGTCGCTCAATACAAGTCCTTTCCTGTCCTCTGGTTACCAGGGAAACCTCTCAGCTGTGTGTGTGCAAGTGTGTTTGAATACTTTTGTCTTTTGTGCTTGTGTAATTACACACTTGCAGCTGGCAGCAGCTGTGTGATAGGGCCTTTTCCCCCCCATAGATGTATGGATGTGACTATAGGATTCATACATCTGTTACCCTATTTTTTAAGTAATGTGAGGCAGGGTTGATGGTGATTGGAATGGGAGATTAGTAGATGGCAAACATAAAGCAGACCCAATATAAATTTTTTTTTTCGTATTTATGTATCCACGTATGAAGACTGAGTAGACAATAAACTGTTTTTATGGAAGACATTTTGACATGTCACAGTAGGAAAAGCACAGTTGTAAATAAAATGAATGATGGCTGAATTCCATGTAGCTGCTCTTGTTTGGGTCCAGGTATCGTGCAGGCTTTGAATAGGAAAGAGCCATAATTAATGTTATTGGCAACCCCTATGATTTTTCTACTACAACAAGTCAAAATGTCTGCTGTGAAAAAGGCCTATCCTGATCGGGGCCAGGATTTATTTTTTCATGTTCAAACATTTAAATGATCTGGCACCAGCAGGTTACATGGTTCAGTCCCAGTTAAACCATACACTGTGCTGTCTTTTTACTCCTCTGCCTTTTTATTTATTTATTTTTTTTTAAATCTCACTATTCACAGAAAAAGTGTTCCTCCTTGCAATGCTTCTTATTGTCTATCAACTTCCTAATTTGTAGCTTTATTAAGAATTCAGTAAATTCCTAATGTATAAAGTTTAGTGCCAGGAAAATTGTGATCACACATTTCTGTAGCAGGTCCTCTGGTATGTAACTCTGTAAAAGATGTATTATGATTATAAGCATGAATCATACAAGATTTTTTACAATATGGGTCTCATTTTAATAGTTTTGGCTTCCATTTCTAGCGAATTAGTAAGAATGATAAGAATGAGATTTTGAAACTTGGTGACATTGGGGGGGAAAAAGTCTGAATGGGCAAGAAACACAAGCAATATCAGTCAAATCTATAAAAATAAGACCCAAGTTGTGATACAGCGTAAGTAACTTAACACTAGTTAATAGTTTTGCTGCCATTTCTGGTAGAAAGTTTCAAGCCTGTTTCACCTCCGACCACACCCAGCACCACCGACATGTCAGAAGTGAGCTCTGTAACTAAGCCCAACAGTGATGTCACAGGGTCCTGGAGTACACCTGTACATCACTGCAGCAAGATGAGGAGTAAAAACATTAGAGATCTGCAAAAACAAAATTTTCAGGGGATGTTAAATTAGTCATTATGGTCTTGCACAACTTGAAAATGTATATAACATATAACATAAAATATAACATAGGACAATTTTGTGCAGACTTCCATATTTCCATGTTTCCTACAGGTTTATCCTATCATTGATGCCTTTTCATCATCATTCTCATCATCATATTGGTATAGCAAATTAGTAAGAACTACAAGGACGAGACAAACCAGGTTCAAACATTGAAAGATTAGGAACTGAAACAATAAGTTGACACCCAGAGGAAATGTACTTTACATTAATGTTGTGCCGACGAGGCTGCAGAACTTGGCCAGACTTCAGACGCTGAATCCTTTTTCCTTAATCTTCTCTGTTCACACAAGGTGATGCTGACGTGCGTGGCCAATCGGATCAAGCGGATGCACTGATTCTGACTTAAGGGAAGAGCCACAGTTACTCATGCGGATGGACTGATGCTATACTGAGAGCGCCCACTAGCGGAGGTCGGATATGAGTCTCTCTGTCAGCGGCAGAGGAGAGGGGGCAGTCGGGTCTAATGAGGAGAGACGTTTCTGCTTTACCCTCTCCTCCCCTCAGTCACATATCAAAGGCTGTGATGAATCCACACCTTACATACTTCCAGTACACACACTACTGCATGTGCACTTTATGTCACACACTCATTGAAACATGCTGACTGCTAGTAGAGGGACTGTCACATCCTCAGTATAAAGTACATGTTCTGCATCCAGATTGTTGTTCCAAATATTCATACAGTCTGTAAAGTATGCTGGATGTATGAATAGGTGTCAAGTACAGGTAAGTACCGCCAGTATAGTTTAATGTCCGTAACCACTGCTTGTTCAGCTACGCTCAAGATTTAAAAGTAAAAAATAGTTTTAAAAAAAAGCCTAAATTACTGTTGTCTTGTGCTATCCTCTGTGACAAATACAAAGCATTTCCTGCTACTGCTTCACAGTAAAAGCTTATATATTTAAGCTTATATATTTTATATATATATATTTATTATATCTTAGAATCTTGTGAAAACCCAAGGTGATATGGTAAAAGAAATATATATATATATATATATATGCATTCTATTATGATGATATATAAAATAAAATAAAAGGCTGGATGAATAACTTAAACGAGCAATCAATTCATCTTTACGTAATCAATGAAACATGCATTATACATAACTCTCCTGTCTCCAAAATGGATACTGTGTCTGTGGAGGGAGAGGCAGAGAGAGAGGGAAGTGGAAAGGGAGAGGGGGGGGGGCAGAGAAAGAGAGGTGGAGAGAGAGAGATCTGTAGCACTCTAAGGTTGTTGTTTTGTCATTTCCCCTCCCCACTCCCTGTGTGGCATTCTGTCAGAGCCAGCCCAGTGACATTTTCAGGCAGCTGAACTCCGGGACCTTTCAGTGTCACCCTCTGTTGTCATTTCTGACTGCTACAGCCCAGACAATGATGCACTCGCACTGTGGGGGGAAAAATGATATACAGCCAACCTCAAGGTCTGCCTGGCTCAAAGTTGTTTTTCCACTGCTCCATCAAACCGGCTTCTGCTGGCACAGTGTACCACTCACTGCTGTGATGAAGACAAAAAAAAAGAGTTTCAGCAATGTAATATGTACTCAAGAATTGAGAAGATGACAGACAAACTTTAGTGTTTGATGTTTGCTATTCACTGAAGCTGATGCAAATATGAGGAATAAGTGCAATTCTTACATTCCCTTCAAAACACAGCACAGAGTTGGAGCTTCTTTTTTGCCAAATCAAGAATCATAAACTATCTCCTCATAGTTCATCATATTAGTTTGCGAGACCCATCGTGGACTGTTTAATTGCCCCAGACAAAATCAAATAGGCTCTGCCCCTGAGGGAGTGTATGACTGCACGCATCTTATTCATAAATCAGGTGCGTAGGGACGATGCAAGGTGGCAGTGGCAGTTATATAGGAGCCTCGGCTGAATCCCATGCCTTCTGCGAGGAAATGGACCTGTCAGAGGGGCTGTGAAATAGAGCTGCAGTCGCGTACACACTCTGCTCCTTTATTTCATTATCATACTGGAACAAAATGTGCATTTGTCTGTGTGTGTGTGTGTGTGTGTGTGTGTAATGCCCAATGCCCCAACAGGTGCAGCTGAAACAATTTCCAATTTGTGCATTTGTAAGATTCAAACACATGTTCAAGCAGTCAAATGCACTTCCTCGTCTCTGACCACCACTTCACTGAGAATGATCTAATTGCCTATGAGGGTTCAAACTCTTTTTCTTTTTTAGAAGACAAGCTGGGGACTATTCAGCTTAACTAAAATAAACTACCATCAGACAACTCTGTCACTGCAGTTCTTGAGCAGCTCTGTGAGCGTGGGGGTTCAGCACAGCTGCCTTTTAACCATGCTCTGCTTATTGATTTGAATCTAGCTGTAACATTGTATCGGGGCTTTGCAAAGTTCTCATTACGTCCTGGTCCTAATTGAAGCCTCCCAGGGGCTAACTGGCTAAATTGCTGCAACATGTCAAAAAGCATCAGTCAGTTAAATGGGGCTAGGAGATGGCGGACCGTTATTGCTGCTGCTGCTGCTGCTGCCTGCAGGCTGTGACCTTGTAGTGAGACTGGGCTTGAAGTGTCTCCTTTAAACGCGCTGCTTCTCTGGACTGTCCAACTTCTATTCTTGACTAAATACCCACCAATGAGGCTGTGTGTGTGTGTGTGTGTGTGAATGCATGTGTGTTTGTATGCGTGTTCACTCACATGAGGTAGGCGTGTGTGAGCATGTGCACAGATTTCCGAGGCCCAAGGCACCGGAGTTAAATGAATGACAGTTGTTCTGAGTGGCTGGTGATCCTGCAGCAAATCCTCTCAAAAGATTCATCCCGGACTGCTGGGGATGGACAATTACATCGCTGGATCTGCCAGGAGATAGGGCCAGAGCGTACAGTGCTGTATGTAAGAGATGGCTACAGAATGTTACCATAGTAACACAGTATCACTGTAGATGTCAAGTTACTTTGCTGCTAATGTACTGTGAGCCATGAATGTGTCTAACAAATGTTTAAATCATTTTTATGCTATGTAATGTTTGATATTGACGCTGTAAAGAAGCACCACTGCGAGATCCAGTTTTTACTGCTGTAGTAAAGAGGACAAGACAATGTTGTTTTTGAGTATATTGGGAACTGTCTGTCTTTGAGCTCTCACATAGCACTCAGTGCACCTTGTCATTTGATGCTGCTGTCTGCGACTCTGTGTCAGCAAGGTAATGGAGCTAGTGGATGAGTTAAGAAAGAGGAACCTACAGACACCTCTCGGCATTGAGGCGAAGAGGTAGACAAGGTGCAGTCTCAAGTACCCATTCTTAGATACCAGCGACTATTCTGTCCAGACTAAAAAGTCATATGCCACTATAAAATCAGTGTGCTGTTCTTCGCTGTTGTGTGCAGAAGAGGCATTGCTGTGATGGGGGAGGCAAGCAGAATAAACCAACTGGTTCTGAAAAAAGGCTGGCTGCTCTAGCCTGAAGGCAATAGGAGGGCGGAGTGCGCAGACCAAACTGAAATCTGTCCTACAAAAAACCATCCACCCCCTCTCTGGTGTGCTGATGTCGTTGAAAGAACACCTCCAGCCTCTGGCTTTTACCCCCAAGGTGCAACATGAAGTGCTTTAGGTGCTCTGTTGTGCCAACAGCTATCAGTCTGTACAATACCTGTTGTGCGAATGGCCCCACTGACAGCCACAAGGGACGCTGCTGAAGCAGGACACCTCTACATATTGTATAAAGTAACCTGTAACACCTATGCTCTGAAATGGTTTATTTCACAATGGTTGGAGAGCCATATATAAGTTGATATTATGAGAGCACATCACTTTTTTCTTCTAGATTCTGCTTCAGATAGTGCTGCTGCAAATATTTGTCTTATTTAGTATTGCACTTCCATAAAGTCTGAGGATTCCCAAGAACAAATTATAAAATAATTGTCCAAACTGAAATTAGACCTTCGAAATGCCAACATCTTTCAAACCCCAAACCTTCCGTTTTTTAAGTGTTACGCTGTAAGAGGTCGGCAATTCGCGGCTCCGGAGTGGCTTGGGAAAATAAATCATAATAATTTAAGCATTTAATTGAAGTGTATTTTATTTGTGTTAGTTCTTATTTTAAATTGTAGTTCGAAATTGGAAGATTATTGTGATCTTGAAATATAAAAATAAAATTATATTTTATTATTTTTCGTCGTTTAAAATAAGCGTCACACTCGCGGAAGCCGGTATACCCACCAAAACGCAGTGTATTTATCGAGACTTTCATCCTGTCGATCTCCGGATCCATATACGTATGTGAGCAGCTATTCTCCACCATGAACTATGTTAGAAACAAACACCGCTAACGCCTCACAGACGACAGCTTCCAGTCCTGCGTGAAGTTGAAAGTGACTTCGTACAGCCTCGATTTGCAGACGCTGTGCGCAGAGGTTCAGGAGCAGAAGTCCCACTAACCAAGTAAAATTAATATTTATGCAGATATTTTGCAAATATTTATTTTTCATTGTTTAGTGACAGTGCTGTTTTTCTAATTTATTTTTTTAATTCAGGTCAAGGCTCCGCTACACGCTCCGAAAGCCCAATAGTGACATAATGTGTTATGTCTAGCTCAGTGGTAGAGCACATGCTCTGCATTTAGGAGGTCCTGGGTTCAATCCCTGCACCTGCTTTTTTTTTAAGAGTTCAAAATGTGTTCATTGCATAAATAAAATGTAAATTTCTCTGTAGCAGTTCATGGATTTCATAAGCAACACACTATAGTTGTTTATACAAAGCGTAAAGGTGAAAAAAACAGTATATACAGTGTTATCTTCATTTTAGATGTCAAAAAGTATTTGCGGCTCCCAGTGTTTTCTTTTCCGTGGAAACCGGGTCCAAATGGCTCTTTGAGTCTTTGAGTGCTC
>JAVQJD010069302.1:0-12759 GCA_036023655.1 Nannoperca australis
AAGTGTGTATATAAGTGTGTGTGTGTGTGTGTGTGTGTGTGTGTGAGAGGGAGAGAGAGAGAGAGAGAGAGAGAGAGAGCGAGATGAGAAGTGGGGATGTGGCTGAGATTGTGAGGCAACCAGCACCCAATGAGCAATGAGGTGGAGGGACAAGGGTGGGGGTGGGGTGAAGCTGAAGACTGGCAGACAAAGCACCCCCCCTTCCCTCCTCACTCAAACACACACATGCACACCTCTCTTCACTCCCTCTCTCCTCCGCCCCTCTGACTCAGAAAGCATGCACTTCATCTTATCTTTGCCGATCTGTCCCCCGTCACTCACCTCCTCACCAGCCGGCACTAGTGGCTTTTCTTCTGTGTGTGTGTGTGTGTGTGTGTGTGTGTTTGTGTGCTGTACAAGCACCTGCATGTGGATCAGGCCATACAGATGAATCTTTTCCTCCCATCTGTCTTTTTTCCCCACAAAAAACTAACCTCACTGTGACCTTTTATTCCCTACTTTGTGCCTCAAATGTCTATCTAAAGCCAAAATGTTAGAACAGTGACACATTTTAATCCGTTGCTCATTCTGTCTTGCCCCACAAATAAAAACATAATTAATTATCTAATTGAAATTTTTTCTATTCTGAAATGTTTAACTTTGTTGCTAAAAAAACAAATGTAATCATTTAATTCTAATAGAATGCACACACATGTAAACACCTTGCTTTAAATTGCACTTCTTTACACAACAGAACCCTATTTTAGCCCAAATTATGACATCCCTATTGATTTCCAATCCGAAATCAATACCAGCTGTGCTGACACATGTCTGAGCCATGGCTCTGAGCACCGCTGGAGAGGCCTGTGATAACACTAAACATATAATCTTTACCTGCATGTCAGAACATTTACAAGCTGTAGCCCCACCGCGCTGCACAGCTAATACAGGGCAATTACCAACCCCACGTAGTGGAATAAGAAATGTGTTGTATATGACTCTACACTGGTCTTTATTAAGAGAATATTAATAAAGAGCCTCTGTCTCGTTTGAATGGGTTAAGAAAAAAATCCCATTCATGTCTGAAATTGAAGGCATGTTTAATGCTTACACTGGTATTCAGTGTAGCCCATTTAATTAACGGTATAGTAGCTACATTATCATTAAGTGCTCCAAGTTGGATTCGGCTTTAAATCAACGTTTGGCCTGACGTGGGACACACTCAACGTATGTCGTTTTGGATTAGTGACTGGACCAAGGGGAAGAAAATAAATGATGTAGCCCATAGGCAACTTAAGTAGGCTATAATTAAAACGGCCGGAATTGCATCAATTTAATCTGAACATTGTAACCAGGGGTGCGGTGGAAGCTACAGGCACCTAGAGTGGGTTTACCCACCTTTTGAGGCTCACATAAATCTGTTTGTCAGGTGTCATAAATAAATCCATGGCGGCTGCAGAAAGTGGAATCAAAGTGATGAGACTATGAGGATGGTTTATGAGGGAGAGAGAATAGATTAATGTTGTGGGTAAATTGATTTTGTTCATATTGGAGGTTTTTATCCCCTTCGCTGAAGGTGATTACATTCATATTTTAGCATATTTTCTAATTACATCATCTTTAAAACAGCACAAAAAGGACCTCACCCGATTTCTTTTATTTAAATCTGTTCCTCGGGGCAGCTTGTGGTGTGATTGGAGAAATGCAAGTTCATGAAAGCATCTTGATGAGTTAGACAATCTGTTCCTGGAGGAATAAATAAATGCCCTCCTGCTACCAGTACCCGTCAGTGTGCAGCATGGCAGAATGGGTGCATAATGCCGAGTAAAATCGCGCAGTGCTGCTGATGATGACGATGATGAAGAATAACGCTGGATTGCGCCAACACTAAATAGCCGTGCACCTAATTCCCGGGATGATTCATGAGTCCTGCCCAGCCCTCGTTTGCTAATAATTCTTAAAGTCGCCGGTTAGTCATACGTTTCCACAAAGACCTGCTGGCTCAGACTTATGGCTTGTTGGCTACTGCAGATGGCGACTGGCTGAAGCAGTGTGCAGGCCTATCTTTCTAGTCATAGACATATTTGCATATTAACTAAGGCCGCGCTGTCATTGATAGGTTGCTGTCACAGGCCTGATCAATACAAGCAGGCAACTTTATACTGATGCTGAGGGCGCAGAGATGTGCAAAATAATCATTTATATGGGGTCTGACCTGCAATCAAATCGGGTAGGATGTCTTTAAAACTGGATAATTAAATTAAGGTGATTTAATTGCCTCTGGGATTGAGGGATGAACCAGAGTCTAGTCGGAGCCCTCGTTTATTTGCTTGTTTTGCAGGAATTAGCAAAGAATGTACTATTTATTTATGAAATGTGCTCACTCCGCGTGTGACACCGACAACCTGTCCAGTCATTCCCGTCCTTTCACTCGGTGATATCTTAATTTCCAATCGTGTCATCGTCATTTCTGCCATGGCGGCCATGAAATTACAAGAACGAACCTTTACACTGGTTCGTTCTTATGCATATATATTCATATAGATAAATAATATATATCTCCATCCATTTCAAGGAGTTTCAACCAGCGTTCAGTCTCAACCAGGTGGAATCAGCTCACCACATCACAATGTGTCAAAGAAAGAAATAATTCTAAAAACATTCAAACTACTCATAAAATGGCAGTTTTTTTGCAGTGTAAGCTGCACACATCATTATGAGTGAGCGCGACACCTGGCGGCTGTCGAGCCAACAATGACCCCCAACATCTAGTTTCACCTCAACCTGACTCCAGCAACGACTGCAGTGCACAGCGGCGCTACATGTGGGACCTGAACACGACTCCAAAATATCGCCTTCGTCGAAAAATCACAATAATTACCAAGTGCGTGCGTTATTTTACTCCATTACGCACCACAAACTGATCGCCTTTGATCTGATTTTAAACATCGCGATAACTTGGTCGCCACTCAAGCCAAATCACCAACCAAGTCATGATTTGGCTCAATAACGCCACGATTATTTCCCCTGAAAAGAGTCAGGTTTAGGATGAAACGAACATGTTAACATGATATAATCAGAGTCTGTGACCTAAAATCCCAAATCACACAAAAACAGAATAACGACGTGTTGTTTTGGGTGCAGATGGAGTATTTCCGTTAATGTAACGCGTTACTGCCCTGCGCCGGTGCTGCTGGCCCAGGACACCGAGGCTCTTTTCATCTCGACTCCAGTGCACAAACATACAGCTTAATGCGACTAGTGTTCCCCCCTTTTATTGGGCTCACCATGGCTACCAAGTGCTGGGCTCAGAAATGCACTCCCCATCAATGAAGGGAAAAGGAGTTAACCCGTGAGAACAAAAAAAAAAGGAAAATAGCCAAACCCCTCAGCAAAATATATCGCGCAAACCAAACGACTTCTCCACAAGTTCGGGTTTAATGTGGGCTGGATCCTCAGTGGTGGACTTCGGAAATGGTGCCGAAAGTTGTGACAGACGCTGAAATCATAATGTGATAATGAAAATCATGATGTTCAGTGACCAGATCTCTTTGACATCTGCACTCATTTAAAAGAATCGGTTTTACTCTGAGCTCTGACATTCCCTCGCAGCTCCCAAAGCAAACAGCAAAATAAATAAAAGACCCGGGCATCATTCGTTAACGTCGCACGCTGTCTCCACGCTGTGCCCGTCCTGGTGCAGCTCACGAGCTGTGGTCGACCGGTTGCTGCATAGAAACTTTAAACAAACTTTGCAGCGGCGAGATCGATTTATATTAAACCATTTCATATTGCACTTGCCCACGCGATCCCTCTGGAGGATTCAACCGAGGGGTCTCTCTCTCTCTCTCTCTCTTTCTCTTTCACACCCCCCCCTCTCCCTGCTTAAAATGTGATTGATTGCACTTTTCTCCGGTGGACATTCACTACAAAACACCACAGCTTATCCATCTGCCCGCTATTTATATAAAAAGCAAAAAGGGTTGCGGCGCAAAAGCAAACAGCGGCGCGCGTATCGATTTCTCTGCGCATTCAGGCTAAAGAGGGGAAAAAGGACGCGCAGTTTGCAATTCGAGTTTAAATATAAATGACAGAGAATATGCCCGAGTCTCGGCGCAGCAGTAGGCTGAAATGTCATGTAAAGCAGCGGACAGTGTTTCAGTGCACGGAGCAATGCGCGAGAAGGCGATCAACTCTAACATTCCATAAGCGTAAAAAGAAACCCGCATGGATAACTGTTGACTTACCTTGTGTCCAAGTGAAAGGAAATGGCTTCACGTTGGTCATATGGAGCCTGTAAATGGTTATCTCCCTTTCCTACGACTCGGTGCTCCCTAAGATTTTCTTTCCTCTGCCTCAAATGAGCAGGAGCACTCCTCGGCTCCCGCTATTATTTTCACTAAAATATATGAAAATTTATGCAAATGAAAATCAGCACTAACTGTTCGTCTCTTGTTATACTTGGGGATGATTTTTTTCCTCTCCCCCCTTTCTTTCTTTCTTTCTTTTCTTTTCTTTTTTTTTTTTTTTTTTTTTTGCATACAAAATAAATGAACTCCCCCAGCAGGGAACTCGGGGACCTTTTATAATAAGCAAATAAATAATAAACACATCATATATCAGAGAAGAGTGGATTTCGGGGTGGTTTCGGGGAGCATTTTCACTCTCCTTTCATTGATACATTCTGTCTCTTTTTTTCATTTTGAGGGGTGATAGTGTAAGGAGCATAGGAACCCTTGGTGTCACGTTCCTGCTGGCCGCCTGAGACGCGTGCAGTGCGGATTGAACAGCAGTAATTTTAGAGCGAAATCCTCACTGTATATTAATGAATAGAGGGCCCCATGGTTCTGGCCCCTAGCCTGCCTATTCAATGTAAACAAATCCACGAGGCTCCCTCGGTTTTGAGCCCAATCCAAATTAAATCTACTGGGATGAGAAGAAGGGAGGGGAGGGGGGGCGGCACTGGCATGGAGCACACAGCTACTCCACTGCCTCATATTTGCCCTCAAATCCCTTTTGCAATAAAATCTTTGCGTCATCTTTGATTTGGGATCTTAGGGGGTGTTTGGGGTTAATGCACGACATGTAGTTCTAACCTACGTACAAAATACAGTTAATCCTGTCAGAAAATCACCTGCCACAGGCCTTGTTTTGGGCAGGTGGACTCAACAGGCTGCAGACACCCTTGACTCAACTAATGGGTGCAGTGGGACCTATATATCTGGCACGTATTACCACCCACGGGTGCGTCCATAGGCGCAGGGGTCCCACGCACTAACAAAGGCCCCATTCATCCCCGGGTTATGTGGTCATCTTGAGGGATGGTGCGCGTTTTAAGGACAATATCTATAGGTGTCTTCTTCAACAGACGTTCTCCCCCCACCCCCCCCTCCCAAGGAATGCTCAATTTGCCCTTGTTTTGGTTGCCACTTTCTCTTCCCTGTGCTTCAGAGAGGCTCCCTGCGCGCGGCGTTTCCGCATGGAAGCATCCCCGCAACCTTTGTGCGTTGGCTCCTGATCGGCCGAGGCGCGGGGGGCTGAGCTCGGGCTCGCGGCTGCGGTGCCTCCCTCTCTCTCTCTCTCTCTCTCTCTGTTATGTTGTACATACATGTGCTGCTCTGTGGTGTAGGCTGCACTGTCATGGTTTTCTATTAACAATCATGAGCCATGAAACAGATTGTTTTACTGTTATATGTTCATAAACAATTACCGTGAGCTGCTCAATTTCGCCATTTCACCATTTAAACGGACAATGCACGGCATGCAGCCACGTAGGTTAATATAACTAGATAAAGCATGTACCATTTACTATCCTACATGTTTTTATAATTATTATTATTCATTAAGTCCTTCCTGTATTTTTCATGGGTGGCCCAGAGGGAATTAAACCCGTAACCGTGGCAGTATGGATGCCTTATTATATTACACAGTCAGGTCAGGCTACCAGATCCTTATAATTGTTACCAATAGATCTTCTAACGTCAGGTGCGCGGCGTGTAGGTTTTAAATAAACCCTGGTCCTGAATGTGTGTGTATCAAGAACAACATCAAATAAATCCCGTTGTTATTCACTATTTGAGCTGAAATACATCTTGATAACGTGCTTTATATTAAAGTGTACACTTTCTGTAAAAATACAGGGGAAATAATACAAGCTGAAGGTGGTTTCACAAACACTTTATCGACCTTTAGGATTTACCCCTTCACCCCTGTGTGTGTACTAATATTTTAGGACTATTTACTACCAAGTTGTGTTCCCCCATTTTTATTTTTATTTTTTTGGACTGCAATTAAAAATCAGCCAATTGGAACCGCCGGAAGGAGGGCTCGTGCGCCCGGAGCAAGGCTGGCGAGGCCTGCCAATCACACCCCGGGTAACCAATCGACGGGGACGCACGGGGTAAACATCCGCGCGTCGTCTGGGTTGGAAGGGGGCGGGACTACACTGCCTGTCAGGGGGAGAGAGAGAGAGAGAGTGATATAGAGAGAGAGGTGGAGAGAGAGAACAAGCGAATGAGAGAAGAGGCTTGCGAGCAGCGCCGTACACTGTTCCACTGGATTGTACTTCAACGGGAGTTTGCGGTTTCGCAGGTTTATATACATCAAAACAGAACAAAGAGATAGACTCTACAGTGCTATAAAAGAAGAGAGAGAAAAGAATAAAGCGAGGGAGAAATCTCGGCGACTGAATTACAAAAGAACCAAGGACACTGCTAATGTTTTTCACATCCAAAGGGGACATAAACTGGGACTTTGTACATGGTGGAGATTTTGCAAGGCTTTTTAGTTTTTTGCGACCACCAAAAGTTTGTTTGGGACGACGCTTTTTTCCTGTATATTTTAATTTTAATGCTCTCAATTTCATACCAGTGCAAAACTTTCTGAATGGACTGCACATGGTTTCAAAGGGCTTTTGAAAACCTGGAATTGTATCGCTGGTCTCCATGTACAACAGTTTGAACTAGAATGTTGTAAATACGTGCGGATTTTATTCAGTTTTCTGACACACTTTCTGAAGCTTTTTTGCGTTTTTACGCACGTCGATGGTATTTGCCAAAACCTACCCATACTTTTAAAGTTTGAATAATTCATGAGATACAATTTGCCTGCTCGAAAGAAGTGACTGTAAAAAGGGAGGGGGGTTATCCACAAACATATTCATAAGGGTTGACGGAATGGCCACCGCGGCTTCCAATCCTTATCTGCCCAGCAATAGCATCTTATCGTCCGGTTCCATCGTGCACTCTGACTCGGGAGGTGGCATGCAGCCGGGCAGTGCTGCGGTTACCTCGGGGTCTGGGGGCTACAGGGGAGACCCCTCAGTCAAGATGGTACAGAGTGACTTTATGCAAGGCGCAATGGCAGCGAGCAACGGGGGACACATGCTGAGCCATGCCCATCAGTGGGTGACATCCCTCCCGCACGCCGCAGCGGCCGCAGCAGCAGCCGCAGTTGCTGCAGCTGAAGCCGGATCGCCCTGGTCGTCGAGTCCCGTCGGGATGACGGGTAGCCCGCAGCAGCAGGACGTGAAAAACTCCGGCAGAGACGATCTGCACACGGGCACCGCGCTGCACCACAGGCCTCCTCACTTAGCTCCCCACCAGACTCACGCCGGGGCTTGGGGTGGCACGACTGCGGCTCACATTAACTCCATATCCGGGGGGCAGCAGCAGCAGCAGTCGCTGATCTACTCCCAGCCGGGGTTCACTGTTAACGGGATGCTGAGTCCGGGAAGCCAGAGCCTGGTGCACCCGGGCTTGGTGAGGGGGGACACCCCGGATCTGGACCACGGCAGCCACCACCACCACCATCACCACCAGCATCCGCATCACCAGCACCACGGCGGCGTCAACAGCCACGACCCGCACTCGGACGACGACACGCCGACCTCGGACGACCTGGAACAGTTCGCCAAGCAGTTCAAACAGCGGAGGATCAAACTGGGCTTTACGCAGGCGGACGTCGGCTTGGCTTTGGGCACCCTGTACGGGAACGTTTTCTCTCAGACAACCATTTGCAGGTTCGAGGCTCTGCAGCTCAGCTTCAAAAACATGTGCAAGCTTAAGCCTTTGTTAAACAAGTGGCTTGAGGAGGCTGACTCGTCCACCGGCAGCCCCACCAGCATCGACAAGATCGCGGCGCAGGGGAGGAAGCGAAAGAAGCGCACATCCATCGAAGTGAGCGTCAAGGGGGCTTTGGAGAGCCACTTCCTAAAATGCCCCAAACCCTCGGCCCAGGAGATCACCAGCCTGGCGGACAACTTGCAGCTGGAGAAAGAGGTGGTTAGAGTGTGGTTTTGCAATAGGAGACAGAAGGAAAAACGGATGACGCCCCCAGGAGTGGCACAGACGCCGGAGGATGTGTACTCTCAGGTCGGCAATGTGAGTGCAGAAACACCGCCCCCCTCCATGGACTGCAAAAGAATGTTCAGTGAAACATAGAACAGAACACAAGAATATTTTATATGAAATTAAACTGATTAAAAAGCATACAGACTATCGCCAAGATAGCCCAAATCTTTTTGATACTGTGATTGTGAGGGAATATGAATGAGACTGCAAATGTGTTATCTATTTTTCTCCAGAAAAAAAACAAAACAGCAAGCTTTCCCTTTTTCCTCCCAACCCCCCCTCAGAAAAACGCACCGTTAACCTTCTTCCAGGCCCTGAAATGTCTTAACCTAAAAGGTTCCTTCTGCTTTTTTCTTTCAGGGGCATTTTTTAGTAGATTACTTAAAAGATGCAAGTGAAGCGAGCGACCAGAGGGTGACAACTACAAGTTCATTCCACCAGGTAATTTTGGCGCATTAAAACACACCAAGAGGAAACCAAGTATTGTTTTTTTTTTTATATTTTTCTCTTCTCCCCTCCAAACAAAATACCCCCTCATTATCCTGTGTTTGATTGGAGAAACAAAGGAGCAGGCATTTTGTATATTTAGAAATGGGAATGAAGCCCCCCCCCCCTCCCCTCCTTGCCTAACAATAACAGAGGGGAAAAACTGCAACACTTTGAATAAGAGTGACATCCACGACGCTTCCATCGTGATTTCCAGCAATTCTATTTTTTTCTGAGGTGGACTGCATGGTTTCATTCACACACGCGGAGGATTAGGATTTTTTTCATGCTGAGGCCCTCTCATGAGCCCAGAAAGAAAAGACAAGCAGGACCAGGACTGTCCCCGCCTGATCTCAAAGATCACCTTCTTTTTCTTTTTTTTTTATTATTTAATGGACTTTGACACCGTGAGTGGATCTTTCTCCTTTTTTCAACAAATAGAGCATAAGACATTTGAAAAAGACTTCAACTGCACTTATTTGAGAAAAAAAAAATCTGAAAATCTGTTGCCAAGTGTGACTGAGTGGGTGCTGTGGATATACTATTAATGCTGCCCTTTCTAAGCAGTGTTCTTTGGTAGGTTTTAATAAACAAAACTCTGTAAAGCCGGCAATATAGATCACTAGATCAGATACTGATCTGAGTTATTTACTTTATATTTTTCATCAGAATAACTTGTTTTAATATTTTATTCGGAATACATATGAATTATTCCAAACGGTAATTTATTTCCCCCCCAGGAACTTGTGTAAGATGCTTTCCCCTTTTTCCTTGTTTAATTTCAATACTTTTTTTGTTCCTATATTTTTTGTTGTTGCCCTTATTTGATTAATTTTGTACTATCGTTTCTAAAGGAGCACAAATCATCATAAGCTGACATTGACCGTTGTTAGGTAATAAGGGTACATTTTTGATGTGATAATTTGATTGTAATTTAATTTCAGTAGTGGTTCCGTACGAGCTGATTGAGACACAATAAATTTGTTAGAATGAAATGCAATCATCTTGTGTTTTGAAATTTATATTCTTACCGTTTTCTTTTTGTTGTGTGCTTTTTATGGAAAGGGAATAACCCTGTGTGCTGTTTTCTGCTTGCACAGCAGCAAGAGCTAATGAAGAAAATGGTGGACTATTTTGTCCCAGATGAAGCAAGCGAGCTAATAATATCCTCCTTTAGAATAATGCAGACCAAAGGCTCTTTGTAAGGTGAAAATATTCCATTTAATACGCGATATAACACTAACAAGGGATTTATTATTTACTAAAATATAAAAAAAGAGACGTTGGCGCATTGCTACAGCATATAGTGTGGTAGGAGCTCACGAGTAATTGCCTAAGCTTAAATAAATGTCCACCAGCGTTGTTATCATCATGCCATAACTGTGTATTACCATTTAAATGAAACGTCGCGGTCAGTTGCAGGCCTGCACAATGGCTCGCCTGTTTGTTTACATGTGCTGCCTCTTGAGGCCTTGGGCAAAAAGCAGGAGCCCTAACCTCAGCCTGCAGGGTGGAGAATAGGATGCATTTAGATTTTATGTTTAAGAGAGAGAGAGAGAGAGAGAGAGAGAGAGAGAGAGAGAGAGAGAGAGAGAGCTTGCGAATTCTTAGAGGAAGAAAAAGCAAACGGGTAACAGACGTCCATGTTGGGGACCTGAGCGTCCTGGAGTCCTGACTGCATGTTATGTAATGTTTAGGTTGCAGCTGATAGTTCAGGTACTGCACCACATAGCACTGATATAATTATTAGCCTGCTTTATGAGCGCCTGATTAATGAGAACAAACCTCTGCAAATAAAATGGGATTTCCCTTCACTGAAATGGCCACATTGAATGTATCGCAGGCTGCTAAGATTATGCTACGAGTGAGTGCAACACTAGACTGCTCCATAACTCCAGTCCCGTCCAGACAGACCTCGAACCGCTCGGCCAGGTGTGTCGCAGGTATACAGAGAGAGAGAGGGGCCATAACTCGGCGAGCTGACACGTTGTTTTAGGATGCGGGGCACTGGGTCACAGAGCTTATTGATTCTGCCTGTCCAAAGCTGTTCTGCTGCAGTTTAGTGAGGATGAAGCAGCGGAGTGCTGTTGGACATGTCGGAGTGGTGCAGATTAATAGCACGGTTGTTGTTTCGGGACTTTTGACTGTCTCAGAACGGCACAGGTGCAGGAAGAAATACTATTGGTGTAAAGAGGCTTGTGTGAGTGTATGGTGACGTCGTGTCTTGTTTTATTCCTATAATAATTCCAAATGATGTAGCCAGTGCTTTAGCTGTGGCTTAGGCAGTGTTATTTTATTTGTATTTCAACAACGGGACTATTTTTCGTCACGGCTGCAAGAGGCAAATGCGTTTCAAACTCTTTTCTTTTCTTTTCTTGAGTTGTCTCTCGCTCGCCTATTCAGCAAAACTCAACAAAACGTGTCTCTTCGCTGCAGGATTTGAATTTCGCGGATGATTTCCCATACTAGTTGCTTAGCAACTGAATTCAATGATATAGAGAAGTGGGCATCATTTTTCTTTGTCTCCATTAGTAAAAGTGGCAGCAGCAGAGAGACAACGCGATACGTGCTCGTGTTCAAAACTTTCATTTTCTGCCGTTTTGTGCGTTAAAAGCATCTGCAAGCACGTGTGGAGTTTGTTACCACTGCAAGAAAATCGACGACGAACGAACAACGCAAGGCTTACATTAATTGTATCCAAACTCAAATGAAATGTGTGGAACGCGTAAGGCAGAGTGATAATAAGCCTTTTCCAAATAAACGCGCGTGCAGCGAGGCTCGCTTTGGCCTCGTGTTGCCCACTTATGCACTTGCTCATTATGCATGCAGCTCCTGTGCCCCTCTCTGTACAATCTAATGCAAAGTCACATGACGTGCTAAGATAAGCACCACGCACAAGACCTTCACTACAGAGACCAACGCGGTCCTAAATAGACTAGAACAAATCCCGCACGGCAGACCTGTGCGTTTACATTAGGGATCCCGCCAAAAAGAAAACCACAAAAAAAAAACAGCCGATCGTGTGAGAGATTTCACCACGAAAAAAAGAGTTTCAAATCTCATAATGGGTTTTGGTGCGCCTATTCTCCAGCAGCGTTGCTTTTTCATGGGTCTTCAAAACCGTGTTGGCGTCATCTCGGGCGTGCGTGTGTGCGGCTGTGTGTGTGTGTGTGTGTGTGTGTGTGTGTGTGTGTGTGTGCACCGGTACGGTCGGGCCCCAGGAGCTCTTTGCTTTCCCTGCTATTGATTTAGGACGTCAGCAGCCCAACAGGCTCGTCTCGCACATTCGCACTAATTAAAGCTGCTCGTTGTCACACCACTCTGCTCTTTAAAGACTCGAGCAGGGGAAGTGGAGGGATTTGTCCCATAAAAACCAAACTTTCAATTATTATTAATACGTGACGTGGCTGTCAACAAACCAGCGGCCCCCCAATCAGCCACTGCCACGTTGTAACAATTTAAATGTAATAAAATACATTTATATTTTATAAATCCTCCTGAGCAAATAATATGAATAAAAACACATGTCTCCTACACTGAAACGATTACCCCGTGGTAGCTGATGATAGCTTCAGGCCCAACTTAAGTGTTTTTAAATGTGAAACTTTTACATAACTTGCTTTGTGGATATTGTTTAATAGCTGTAAATATAATGTACTATGTTTTATTATAAGGCTACGCCAACGTTGCATTTTATTATGTGACACACACTTTAGTTAACTTTTTAATTAGATATAGGCTACACGTTATATTTAGTATGTGTGTATATGACTTTATAGAAGGGTAAACTTAAATACAGGCTGTGTATACTCTTAATAAAGCACAATACACTCATTTGACTAGATAACATACTGAGTTGTTAGCTGCAGTCGCAGTCGTGATCCACTGTCTCTTTAAACGGCTAAACCCTGTATGGTGTCAGGCTCATTCTAACCTGGTGAAA